>PVJI01016777.1:0-37465 GCA_004026765.1 Micronycteris hirsuta
CAGGTCGCCCTCCCAGGGCAGCCTGTGCGGTGGCTGCTGGGGCAGGTGTACATCTGGGGCTCTGCAGGGGAGAAGAGCCAGAGTATGAAGCAACCTTTCTTGGCCTGTAACATCTTCCGGTGGAAGTAGGTGCAAGAAATCTCATTTTTGATTTTGTTTTTAAATCCTCATCCAAGGATATGTTTTTATTGGTTTTAGAGAGAGAGAGAAAGTGGAGGAGGGGGAGAGAGAGAGAGAAAAATGGAGAGACGTGGTGATGTAAGAGAAACATTGATCAGGTGCCGCCCACATGTGTGCCCTGACCTGGGATCGATCCCGCAACCTAGGCATGTACCCTGACCGGGGAAGGAACCTACAACCCTTTAGTGTACAGGATGACGCTCCAACCAGTTGAGCCACTCGGCCAGGGCAAATCTCCTTTCTCTAAACTAGGAAATTACATGGATATGTGCAAAGGAGAATTATTAGTTCAGTAACTTGTATGGCTGTTGGGAACATTCATGTGTTTGCCTTCGGATATTGGGTCAATATATTTCTGACTAGTAAATAAGTACATACATTTAGTTGTGATTTTATATATGTTTCATTACATAATAAAAAACACTTTTGTAAATTGTGTTGATTTTTATCAATGAGTTATCAGCTGCAGTGTTTTTTATAGTCTGCTTTGTATTTATGTGTGTGACTTTAATCTAATGATTAACTAATTGCCTGTTTTCTTTGATAGAATAACTTTATGGTTTATATTCCCTATTTTTCTTTATTGAACACAATAAAGAAAATACAATAGAATTGTATTTTAAGCACAAGTATGCAGTAGGTAATTTCTTTTAAATGAAAATGACAGTGGTTTCTTCCACTAGAAGTCTTCCCTTTCTTATACTGTGGGATTACACAGTATAGATAGTGGGACTTCCATAAGTAGACGTTTACAGGCATATAAGTTTGTAGTGTGTCCCATGTAAAACTGAAGGCTACAAATAGACTTTAAGAAGGCATGCTTGGAAGGGTTTATTTTTATGCAATCACAGGCAGTCCTTCTATTCACATCAATGTAAGCTTCTGATTATGCTTAGGAAACTAGTTTTCTACATTGTTTTTGCACATTTACACTTTTTTAGATTTTGGAATAACACATTGTGTGGGGAAATACTACTTATTGGCAAACCAATCAGTTTTTTTAAAAAAAAATTGATTTGAGGGCGGGGGAGAGAGAGAGAAACATCAATTTGTTGTCGCACTTATTTATGCCTTCACTGGTTGTTTATGTGCCCTGATCGGGGGTCAAACCCACAACCTTTAGTGTAGGGACGATGTTCTAACTATCTAAGGTATCCGGCCAGGGCCCAATCAATTGTTCAATAAATATTAACAATCAATTCAATGTTCCATTTTTGTGTTGTATCTTATAAGTGAGGCCAAATGTCAAAACTGTAATATGATTCAGGTGAGATGCACATACAGGAAATAGCACTTTTGAAAATGGCAAATAGGTCCAGGGCACTAGCACCGCAGTGTGCAAGTGACAAGAGGGTGTGTGGGCTGGGCCTGGCGGACATGCCTGGCCTGAGCTCTTGCCCCTCCTTCCAGCTCTCTTCCTGGGATTCTTCTCTGCTGCAGAGAAGCTCCTATTGCAGCGATCAGGCACGTACTTCGCCACAGGGCCATGAGCAATATTCATACCCCAGTTCTCAGTTTCCTCATCTGTCATCTTCTGTGGTTCTAAGAGCAATATGTAAGTAGTTGCATGTGTGATATAAAAAAACCCTAGGGAAGTTAAAAGTTAAACAGCCTTATTAAGTATATTTCTTGTGCCTTGCATCAGAATGCTATTTAACTATTTTAACTATCCATTAATTTGGCAGAGCTTTGGTGATTATAGTGCCAAAGGAAATTTCAGCCAGCCGAGGTCAAATGATCATGTACTCTGTTGAAGCAGAACTTTCTCCTGTATTGCTAATGTTAACAAAAAAAGTAGCTAGTTAAAGATTTATTAACAGGTCACACTTGCTTAAAATTCAGTTGTTCTCACTTAGAGTCTTAAAATAAATATCGAGAACTAGTTTAACTTTAGATGAATGTTTTCCTACTTACGGTTTCCTCATCTATGAAATGGGTCTCTAGATAAAACTGAAGAGTTTGCCAATCAAAGGAAGTTATAGATGGAAATACTTTGGAATATTTAAATAATATATAATTATAAAACCAAAACCTAAAAAATGATAGCTCCTTTTTTGAAAAGTTATTTAGGGCATTAATTTACTATTTCTGTAAACACACACACACACACACACACACACACACACACACGAAAGCGGTAACAGTGATCAGTTGGTATCATGCCAGCTCCTACGGCTTTTTGTTCATTTAGCCCTTCAGCATCTAATAATGTGGAAGCAGAATGCAGAGCCAATGCACATTAGCGGAGGAAAGTCTCTGTTGTATAAGAAAACGCTAATGAGTGACCATGTTCTAGTAGGAATTCTGGTTCTGTACTTGAGGTTGCAAAAAATAAAACACAAACAAAAAAACTCAACCCACTGTTTTTCTTTCCTTCCTTCTGTTGTTTAGAGTATAAGGACACTTGAAAAAAAGCATGAGTGAGGTATTTTATTAGACCACAAAACCCCCTTTCAGGAAAACACCACCAAAAGAGGTTTTTGTGAGTGCTACTTTCATATTAGTCCCAGGAATATATACCTTTAAATGGTTTGTAAATGTTTGGTTCACTTTTTCATTAAGAAATAAAGTTTTGATCATGGCCAGCTGCTCAGCTGGTTAGATAATGGTCCCGATGCACCAAGGTTGTGGGGTAGATCCCTGATCAGGGCACATACAAGAAGCAACCAATGAATGCATGAATAAGGGCAACCACAAATCAATGTTCTCTCTCTCTCTCTCTCTTTCTCAAGTCAATTAAAAAAAAAAATAAAGTTTCTCTTCTAATCCCTCAAAGCCAGTGACAAAAAGACCCTCCTTTCTTGGACTGGTGGTTCATAGGAGATAGTGGCAGGGTAAAGAACTGTTCTTGTTCATTTCATCTGGCTTTGGAGTCATGCTCAGTTGTGACAATAACAATATTTTATTAGTTGATTCTCCATATTAGAAATGTTTTGGCTTATGTATATATTAAGTATCCTGGAGTCTTGAGTTATAGTGCCCTGTGGGAAGATCTGTCCCTTTAACACTAAAAAATCTCACTTCTAGGTCTTCTGGAGGGAGGGCACATAGCATTCCTAGTACAGAAGATGGGGACTTTGCTGAATAATTAGCACATGATGGCCATAGGTTCACGGTAGATCGAGCCACCGTGTGCATGCCTTCTTACAGTTGGAAAAGTGAAGCTTGCCAGGTTTATCCAACTATCCAAGCAGTTCCTGTAGCAGTCAAGTGCCCTATGACAGGAACTATCTCGTGAAACGTGCATCAGCTATAGAAAGACCTCTTTGTGTAATTTGGTTTGGAGTTCTGGAGTTTGATAATGAAGATGGTAACCACGAGTCAGTTGCTTTCCCTTTGTTCAGCACTATGCTTGGTATCTTCAATCCCTACAACAACCTCATCATCTCTGTTTTACAGATGAGGAAACTACGGAGATAGGAGAGGTTAAACAACCTGTTCTAGGTCTAGCAGCTTATTAATCCCTGGTCTGTGGAGCTTGCTTTCTTTCATTACTTTCCCCTGGTGTCACTCAGAAGGCCTGGGGGGAAATCCAGCCTGGCCACATGTAAAAGACACCAGAAGAGCTTGTTCTCCAATCAGCTGGTCTGAAAAGTGTTCACTGCCTCTGCATTTCCAGATTTGACTTAGAGTGAAACTAAGCGCCTGGCTCTTGCACTTGTCACAAACTCTGTGGGACACTTGTCTGTGTTGGAGGACCTGGTTTACATAGCTTGTCATCCCGAATCTTTTCAGGATGAAAAGTAGAAATTCAGAAAAATCTTTTTCCATAGACTTTAATATGCTATCTGGTAGGCCAAGCATGACCTCCAAGTTCATGGCTAGTTTTTAGAGGAAAAGCTTCAGACTAGGCACAGTGTTCTAGACCCAGAATTCCGACCTCTTACTACGTGTGCTGTGTTCCCAGCATTTTTTATGCTCTCCAGCACCCCGTTTGCATTTTAAATGTGCCGTACTTTAAACTTGAAGGTGACTTCTCGTTCAGTCACTCCTGAGGATTTATCTGTTTGCTTTTGTTCTGTTCTCTAGCACTCTGCACTTGTTCTTTACTGACCTTGATTCGGTCCCCTTGGGCCTGCTCAGTTTCCGGTGGCATCCCAGGGGGTGGCAGTGGCCATGCCCCCTCCTCCCCTGGCCTGGCCATGGTGGAGACAATAAGGAGTACATTTTCTGTAGGAAAAAATCACTGAAAATCGATTTTAGTCAGTCTGGTCTTATTATCACTGTGCAGTAGACATTCTAAATAAAATCTGTTAGTGTTGCTTCTCCCCCCAAATACTTTTCTGTCGGTCTACGTTCTGAATAATGGGTGCTCTCACTGTTGCACTGTCGTACTGACGTAAGCTTCGAATGAGCGCATTTCAGTGACTTGCCCTCAGCAGACGTGTCCACTATGGAATTTAATTCACACAACTCCCAGTTTCGTGGTTGGTCCACAGCACGTGCTACGCAAGAGTTTTGTGAGAGTAATTCACAGAGATCTGGCACCGTTCCAGCTTGCTGCAGGTCCGTCTGGTGGGCGCAGTCTCTGCGGTGCGACCAGGCAGTGCAGTTACGTAGTGGATGCGAGATGAGCGGTGACAGCAGAGTGCTGGCAAAAACCGAGAAATGAAAGCTCGGGTTATCTGGATTCTGTCATCTGTGTCACCCCTTGGAGTTTTTGTGTTTTAAAATGTAAAGCAGTGAAACAGAATGAGAGCTGTGAGTGTTCATAGTTTTCTTTCACAAGGGAAAAATTTATGTTTGAAACATTGTATTGAATTTGAATAATATCTTTGAAATTGGAATTTTAAACAGTTTGGGAATTAAAGGAAAAAGTTATATGATGGGTACAATTTAGTACTTGCCTCCATTGTATCTTTACGTTTGCATTTATTTTTTTACTGGTGTGATCATACATGTGTAATTCAATAAAATAAGATTTTCTCTGCACTTCTTTCCTGGTCATTATTATGCATTTACAAATTATTACTGAAAACCTTGTTGTATAGAGGAGTAAGACATTAAATGACCTGCTTTTGGGATCAAATATGTCACTGCGAGGATCACGCTAAATGTTGCTCTTTTCCTTCCCATCATATGTTATCTGCAAAGTTAGTGGGAATCTAGGTTATAGAGAAGCATTTTGACTAGCAGGTCCTGAGTTAGTTTTTGTGGGATTCTTCCTGTGGCCCGAGCTGTGTTCCCTGTGGTTCAGGTTCTCCCACTTCTCCAGATTACTGTGAAGGCGCTCTCCCTACAGTCCCGTCTGCAGCAGGCACCCCCCCCCCCCGCCCTTTCCTCTCACCGTTCCTCTGCCACTCTGCTCTCTGAGTGAAGTTTCTAAAGTCCGAACCTGAACTCGTCAGTTGTCTGCCTAGTATCCTTCACTGGTCCTCAAGACCCTTCACGTCTGGATCCTGTCTCCCTCTCTGATCCTTCCCTCCTGCCAAACGGATTGCTGGGAGCTCCCTGAACTTATCTTGCTTTTCTGCCTGTACTCGTTTCTCTGCTGCCCCACTTTCTCAAAAGCCTAGCCACCTCCTGTGTTTCCTAGAGTCTGGGTCAGTTCCCTTTGTCCTCTGTGCTCTGTAAGGACCTATGTGCATCCTATCATGGTACTTCTTCCTGCATGTATGTGTGTTGTCTGTGATCTCCGCCACTGGACCACAGGCTCCTGGCGTCACATAGCTCAGTGTCTGGGGCAAACTGGGTGTTCTCAGTAAATACTGCTTAGTCCTGACCAGCGTGGCTCAGTTGGTTGGGTGTTGTTATGCAGAGCAAAAGGTCATCAGTTCAATTCCTGGTCAGGGCACATGCCTAGTTTGGGGGTTCAGTCCTGGTTGGGGCACATACAAGGGACAAGCAATTGATGTTTCTCTCTTACATCAATGTTTCTCTCTTAGATCAATGTTTCTCTCCCTCTCTTTCTCCCTCCCTTCCCCTCTCTTTAAAAATAAATAAATAAAGTTAAAAAAAATAAGTACTGGATGAATGCATAGATGGACAGCCACAGATTCCAGCCAGCTGAGTTACAGTGCATGCAAAAGGGTCTGTGATCTGGGACAACTTTCTAGCTTAGAATCCCAAATCTAGCTGGCCACTAGGACTACCTGGAGGTTTTTGAAATACAATTTCCTGGGCACTGAGACCACTCAAATTGGAATCTTTGGCAAGTGGTGCCTGGGAATCTGTATTAAACTCCACTGGTATACATTTTTTACCTAGAAAACTTTTTATGAAGTCGTGGTTAATTATTGCTATTGCTTTCTCTCTATTCATTAGCTTGCTGCTATATCTGAGAAAGATTTGAGTGGTCTTGCAGGGTCCCTTCTGTTTAAGAAAATTTGTTTATCCTTTTATAGTTGACAGAGGGCTCCTTTAACCTCTCATTTATTCCTCAACAATTCTGGTAGGTAGGAAGGTGGGTCAGATTTAATTTTAAAGATGAAGAAACTGGAGCTCAGAAATGTTAAGCAACTTGCCCAGTATCATGTTATTTTTTAAGAGTATTATTACATTACTGGGTTTTTAGGGCTCCCGATCACTAGTATTTTTCCAAATTTAGAAGTGATGGAATTTCTTCTCAGTTGTTTCCTAAAAAATGTGCAAAGTAAACATCAACTTCTGAAAAAATGGCACACTCCAGTGGGTTAAAGCACTGAAATTTTAATTTCATTTTGAATAATTTTAATATTTAACAAAACTTAAAATGGAATTGTAATATCTTTGTGTGATCCTTCCTCAGAAAATGTGGTAATGTACTACAGAAAATGACGTATTCTTAAGTCATTTGGGATCTGCTATTATTGCCAATAAATCTTAATGTAGAGGTTAAGAGCTGTTTTGGATGAAAATTTGGCCTTACATCCTTATAATAGCTTCAACTTCTTTTAATTCTTCATTTCTCCTGCAGAGTCTTGTGCATTTTTCTTTCCCTGCTTATTTTTCTGAGACGAGCCTGAAGAGTCTCGGCAGTCTTGCATGCCTACGACTTGGTTTAATTTTTTCCTCTCCTGCTTTTCCCCTTCTCCATCCTCCTGGCTCTTACCGTTCCTTGGTTTGGGCCATCGATGTCTGTGGACGCTGGGTGTCTACATGTATGCCCACCTGGAGTCCATATCTTTCCCCTGGTACTGTGTTTAAGCCCCGGGCAATGGGCAACTCCACGACGTGACTGGCCCAACGCCGACATCTCAGACTCAGTGTGTTTGAAACCGAGACTGTCACTTCCCTACTTCACCCAAAATGACTCCTCCTCAGGCCTCACCTGTCTGGTTGTTGGCACCTTCCCCAAAGCCAGAAGCCTGAGAGTCTGGTTTTACTTCTCCTCCTTCTTTATTCCCTAGGGGTGACTTTACCTTTTGCATAGGCCTTCAGTCTATCACATCATCCGCCCACTGCCCCGCTGCAGGTCAGACCCTGACCGTCCCTTATCCAAGTGCTACTGTGCCCCTTTCTGTGATGTGGCCCCTAGAGGTCCGTTTTCTGCACTGACACCAGAACAATCCATCTGGACACAGAACCGATCCCTCCTTGGATAGGGTTTTCAGGAGCGCCCCAGTCCTACATGAAAAAGTTCAAGGTTCTCAACCCATCGTTCAAGACCTGCCAGCATTTGCCTGGCCTTTGCAGCTCCATCTGCCACTGTTGCTCCTCTGTGCGCCCCCCTTTTGAGAGCTCACTGAACGCGTCCTGCGGACTCTTGCCTCTGTCGTGGCTCTCCTGTCTCCTTTGCCCAAGCACACTCCATTTTTGCTCCAACCTTTTTTTTTTTTCCTACTGCCACCCCTTATGGCCAATTCACTACTCTCTTTCCCCTGGCACATCCTGCTCTTCAAGAGGTCTTTCAAGGTGTGATTTCCTTTAGGAAACTTCTTATACTCTTCTGTATTAGTTAACTACAGGCAAGCTACTTTAAAGAGACTTAAACAGAGGCTTAAATAAGACAAGAATTTCTCTATGTAAAAGTCTCAGCTTCAGCACAGGGTGGCTCGTGCTGAGGTTATCGAGGGCCCACGTTCCTCCTGTCTTGTTCTGCCGCCCGTAGGGCATTGTCCTCATTGGCATCACTGCAGCGGGCTCACCACCATTCACCTGCCTCCAGCCAGTAAGAGCAGGGAAAGAGGTCGTGGACAGCACCTTCCTCCCTTTGAAAAGCCCGAAGCAGACATTGCGTACGTTGCTTCTGTTCACATCTCCTTATTCAAAACTTCGTTATGTGCCCACACCTAATTTCAGGGCAGGCTGGGTAATAGTCTTTAGCTCAGCACTAATATAATGTAAGCCACATATATAGTTTAAAAATTTTAATAACCATGTTAAAAAATAGAAGAAACAGGTGAAAATAACCCCATATACTTAACTCAACATATTTAACCCAATATATCTAAAATGTAATCACCTCATCATGTATGAAGAGCCACATTTTGAGTGTTCAGTAGACACATGTAGCTAATGGCTACCGTCTCGGGCGGTAGAGTCTTAGCCGGCTGGCCATGTGCCCAGCTAAGGCTGAAGGATACCACCACTAAAATGAAGGGGAGAATGGGCATCTGGGGTCAGCTGGTAGTCAGTCTCTGTCAGATTTCTTAACTGGTCTCTGCTCCCCCATTCCAATTTGATGCCCGCACTCGGCATTGCCCACGACATAGTGCGCGTATAATTATCTGTTCCCATTGCATTGAGCATTTTAAGGGTGAAGAGTTTTCTTTTCTCCAGATCTTAGTCTAGTATTTGGCAAATTGTAATTGCCTGATCTATTAAGTGAATGAATACAGTGAGCGGGGATTTCATTTAATTCCTTAGCTATTATTTCATCATTCCTAGATGAGTGCTTATGATTCTTCTCACTGATGTGGAAAACCCTCTTCCCTGTGCATCACAGATTATATTGTTCTTGGGATGCTTTTACTTTGATTTTTTTGGTACATTTGCTGTGAACTCACATCCAGAGATGCTTTTGTTTGACATCCACATTCTGATATAATGGCAGGTTCTCTGCTTTAATGAATTATGGTTTGGAAAATGTGTCCAATGACCAGAAAATTAATTTTCCTCGAAGTAGTGAATCTTCTGCCAAGGGGGCTTCTGTACCACGAGGGAACAGGATGGGGCTGTTCGCACGGAACCCCTTCCACTGCGAGCTCCAGTCCAGCCCTTGGGAAAACATGCAATTTCCAGGAAATGTTGTACAGAATATTTGCAACTGGAAGACAGAGGCCGAGGATGATATTTTACATGTGAAAAAGTCAACAAGTCAGCAAAACTTATTAATAATTCCCAGAAATAAATGAAACATGTACCCAATTTCTCATTCAATGAAACGGAGGACAGAGTGTTCCATAAACAAGTTAAATTCTGGATGTTACAGGCTGTTCCCCCTTCACACAAGCCTGCCTTGCGTCTCTCAGAGTCAGGTGCCTGCGGGAATGCCTGTCCTGGGCTGGCCCTTGAGATGTCATGCCCTCCTCCCGCGAGAATGGAGGGCAGCGAGAGGAAGGGTAAGTGCACAGGACTGCGTGTCCTCCTCCACATTTCATTGATAGCATCCCTCACCCTGTATCCCATCTCTTAAACGCTTCACCCCTGCGAACAAAGCATCTCCTCCCCACTCTGCCCTTGACGAGTTTTCTAGGGTAGTCATTCTTTGGGGGAGAATCTCATTTCAATCAGGCAGTGGCGTCTTTGGAAAATAACGTTTATAGCCGCGGTCATCTCTGCCACCACCCCTGTAACGGCAGCACCGGGCATGCATGTGCCACGCTCTGGCTCGGGGTTTTGTGTGTTGCTCACTTTTTTTATAACAACCTTATGAAATGGGCATTATTATGATATTTGTTTTGTAGATGAGGAAACAGGCTTAGACTAAGTGATTTGCCTCGCTTTAGAAGCTTAGAATTTGCAAAACTGGGTTGACACCCATATTTGAATATAAGTCACGGGCCTTTCACCATTATCTGGCCCTGCCTCCTAAGTGTCACTTACGTAGCTTTTTCCCCCTGTTTGATATGTTTTTGGTGGCGGTGGGGTTGGGCAGAAAGGATGGGGTGTGAGGGGCCCAGGAACACCTGATCTGGAATAGAAAAAGTTGAGGGGGATTTGGATGAGGTTTTTGGAACAAAGATGACTTGTTGCTAGAGCAAGGAGGAGCCAGAATTATCACACTCACATTCTGAGTAATTGGGGAAGCTTTCGTTGTGAACCTTCATGAGGAAGGAGCTGAAACCATCAGGTGCTTCAGCCTTCTTGTTTTATTGATCAGGAAACCGGAGCTCAGAGACGTGAAATTACCTGCTGGAGGGCATGCTTCTGGTGAATAAAATAAAGCGAGGACTGCACTTTGAACCTGCTTTTCCATTCCAAGTGAATTTTACTTAGTTACACTGTTTTACTGCCACTTTTTAGAGCTTTGTAACCAATTCTTTGTTATTTCTATTATGTGTTTCTATTTGTTACCAGTAGAAAAAGTGCCTGAAAATATAAGAAGGGAATGTATGCTTGCTTTAGACATGATAGCAGGGTAATGGGGAAGCTGGGATAGAAGTCTGTTCCTCAGCTGCCCGAGGAGTGCAGGCAAAGGAAGGGCCAACACAGTGGGTGGTGGCAGCAAAGGAGACTGTGCGTGAGCTCCTGAGTCCCTCTGCAGTAAAGGAGGGGTGTCACAGACTACCGATGTGGGACCCTCAGAGTCCCCTACCCTCTCCCTCAGACCTGGTTTCTCACATGGCTTGGGCTCTCTCCACTTCTGTGGATTGCAGAAGAGAGAAGTATCTAATCACTGCCAGGGTTGTAGCAGGATGAAGTATGTTTGGGAATTCTAGATGGGAACTCTGATTGTCTTGTGGAAATATGGGTAAATATGATGCTTCGGGCGACACCCACAGGTCGGTATTTGAGATAAAAGGGGTCTTGTGCGATGGTCTGGATATCTAGCCCCCGTGGTGCGTGGATTGTTCCGGAGCTGCAAACAATGCACTTCGGAGCCTTTGAATCTGGCCCATTCATAACCTGAGATCGAAACTACCTGTGTGCTTGTACGTAGGTTCTGATCTACACAAATGAAAACCTTGTTTGTGTCAAGGTTACTTAGTAATAATCGTGCATAGATGACTTAATAGACACTCGGAAACTCTACAATTCAGGGAGACCTATATACTTTTGCAGGATAAATACTCAGGACAGGGCTCATATGTTTAGGAGAGTTAAGATGAAAGCCTGAATGGGGTGAGATTTCCTGGGAGCTCAGCACTGGCCTGCTCACCGACGTTGGGGTTTCGTCAGTCTCCTGTGCTTGGGCCTGAGAAGGACACGGAAAATGCCCTGGGTGACACGGTTGGATCTGAATGAGGTAGAGGTGGGTGTAACTCCCAGCTCTACCAGTTTTTAGTTTTTAAGCTGGTGACCACGGGCCCTCAGTCTGTGTTCTCATCCATAAGACAGGAAAAAATAACACTTTGTGGATTATTATGCAGAATACATGATTAACGTATGATAAGAGGCAACACCAGCTTTTCTATCTAAGTGGGAAGAGAGGCAAAGCCATTGAACTAGAAGGCTTTTTGTCTTGAAAGCATGCACATCATTTCACATAGGCTGTTCTTTGCAGGGAGCTGCGGATGTCGGAGGTCTCAGCCAAGCTCTCCCCGTGGCCGCCGCGCCGCGAAGCGCTAGCGGACAGGAGCTGGTGCACAGTGACCTGCACCGTAGCAGTTTGTCGCTCCGTAGCGACAACTGAGGTCACATAGCACATACACAGACATTCTTTGTTTTTCTCTTTTTATACTGTGAATGTTTTTGTTATTAGTTTTCGGAAATCATCATTTGTAGGGACTGCATAAAATTATTATTATACTACTCTCAGGGTGGGACTTTTGGGTTATTTCCATCATTTTGCTCATTTCAGTGGTGAAGTGCATCTTTGTTTATATCCGTGGCTCGATTTCTACAAGGGAAGAAACAGTTTTATGTTTGTGCTGTGGTTTTAAATTGAGCGTCGGAGTTGGGGCTTCAGTGAGCACTGGCCGCGCAGCATCCGAGGCCGACTGTGGTTCCCGGACGGCGGCAGGGCGCACGTGACAGGGAGGACAGGGAGGCTTGTGGCCTTCCTGCGGGGAGTGGAGGCTGTGAGGCAGGGTGGTGCAGATACGGCCAAGTCCAAGTGCTACGGCACACACACCCAGTCCCCCAAATGGCACAGAAATAGTGTCAAGAAACCCTCATCACAAAGATACAGATCTCTTAAGGGGGTAGACTCCAATTTCCTGAGGAACACACTCTTTTCCAAGAAGTACAACAGGAAGGACCTGAAGAAGATGAGGGCCGAGAACGCCAAAGCCGCGAGTGCGTGTGCCGAGGCTGTCGAGGCCCTTACAAAGCCCAAGGAAGTCAAGCCCTAGATCCCAGAGGGCGGCAGCTGCAAGCGCAGTTGACTTGCCTACATCACTCACCCGAGGCACGGGAAGTGCGCTTGTGCCCGCATCGCCAAGGGTCTCAGGCTCTGCTGGCCAAAGTCCAAGGCCAGGGCTCAGACCAAGCCCTAGGCTGTGACTGCGGCTCCAGTTCTGGCTCAGGCTCCCGGAGGTGCCCAGGCCCCCGTGGAGGCCCCAGAGCAGAGGCCTCTGACTGCCCGTGTGAGGACAGACGAACTGGTGTGACCCCTGGGCTGCCGTCAGCACGGGGCTGGCATCCTCCTGTCTTATTTGTACAAATAAACCTGAGGCAGGATCTGTCGGGGGACAAACAAAACAGTCTGAGTTGGAATCAGGTGCTCCAACCATCTCAGGACCCGGCTTCCTTTGCTCCATTGTCATTGACCTACTTGCTCTTGAGCCTATAAAACCCGGGAACTTGCTCTGCTCACACCAGTTCCTTTGACACCGAGCACAGAATAGGTGCTTGTGAAAGGCTGATGGAAGTGAACTGAGGAGAGTAGTTCTGGTGCACGCGGAGGTTTGAGGAGCCCCAGTCCATGCTTCTCCTCTTCGTTACAGTGACTGCCCTGAAGTTTTAGGGAATGGGCAGTGGGTACAAAAAAGGTATGAACTTTTCTCTCAAGAAACTAATTATCTAGTTGAAGAGATAAAACTAGCAGAAAAGAAGAATTAGAATTTAGTAAAAATCATATGAACTGGAAGTCTAGTTAGGAGTTCAGAACTAAGAGAGAATCCTTATTGCTGGAGTCATGAGAGGTGTAATGGAGCAGATAAGATGAGTTGGGATTCAGGATTTACTCATTATCTACGATTTAGGTAGATAGAGGGGGTGAGGGAGGGGTGCTTTGGGCAGAAGAGCCAGTATAAGCAGAAGTGCAGGAGTGAGACTGAGTGTGGACCATACGAGGGACAGTGTACAGATCTAGGGGAGCAGAAGGAAATAGAATTAGCCAGATAGGGCGGGGCCCCAATAAAGGGAGTTATACGGCAAACAGTTCCGAAGAGGCATAATGAGCCATAAAGAGTCTGTAGGTTTGTGAGTGGCACGAGGAAAGTGGTTGAACTGGAAATTCAAAGGTGGTGTCAGAAATCTCTCTGAGAAGGTCACGTAGAAGTACACAAGTACTTGGAAATAATAATACCTTACACATCGAGTATCCTTCAAAGTTTCCACAGATCTCATGGACTGTCAACATGTCCAGGGGTGGGCAATGGTCACTGTCCCCATTTTCCAGATAGGGCACTGGAGCTCCCAAGGGGGGAAGGGTGACCTCTCACAGTCCAGCGGTGAGGAGAGGGCTGATCTCACCCTTGTCCCTCTGGTTTTCCAGTGGTGTGTCAGGGTGCACGGGACGTGCCTTCCAGAAACTTAGGTCTTTGTTGGGGCAGCTGTTTCTAGGAAAGAAAAGGACGGTGACAGTGTGTAGCTGATGTATATCAGGTTCTCTACGTGCATTTGAGTCTATCACCCTCACAGTCTTGCAGCTACACTTTACAGATGCAGAAATTCAGGTTCGAAGAGGTTCACTATCTTGCCCATGTCACACATCTAGTTAGTGGCAGATCGGGGGCCCTCACCCAGCGTGCATACCTCTTTACTGCCTTGGTGTTTTCCAGTATCTGGACACGTGGACATGTGGCAGCTACTTTTATTTCCCGCTTTGCTCAGGAATGCGATAGGGTTGATTTTTCAGGTGTTTTTATAGACAAAACTAAATTATTTTGGAATGAGTTTATTGGTATCTTGGCTTAATATTACGCTGCATTTTATGAAGATGAGTGTATATATTAAGAGTACATATTAGGAATGTCAAAAAGCTAATTAGGAAAAATATAGAATTTGGATCTCTTTCAGGCTTTGGGGGATTTATACTTGCACTTCTTCTAAGCCACACTGTCACTTTCACGAGAGAGACTCAAGTCATAAGGGGCCCAGTGAGTGCCACCCTGTTTATGCCCGTGGCCTCCCTTGTCATCTTGCTTAGAGCTCTAGAGAAGGAACTTCAAATCCTACATGTAGTTTATGTCCTGTGTCCTCAGTGCTTATGCTGGAATGCATCTCTCTGTCCTTCGCTTTCCTTTCATTAACTGGTATTCATGCCTTCAAGACTGTGCATGCCCAGCTCCGGGACTGGGTGCGGTGCTGCTGCCCGTGCTTACTTCCAGGAAGATGGCGCGAGGTGAGCATGTACATGCCGTGTTTGGGCTGGGAGGACACTGAATAGGCCACTCCGGGCAGAATGGTTGGTTTGTAGATGGGAGCTGTACGAGATAAGTGGAGAGTGCCCCAGCCCTAGTTCTTGAATGCCAATAACAAAAACAGAGTTTGTTGCCTAAATATGACCCTAACTGCCCCCATGTCATGAATTACTTAAGAATGGACCCCTGCTTAAGCGCCCTCCCATGCACCCTCCCAACTGCACTGGGGCAGGGAGAGGGACGAGGAATTCCCTTTGGCTTCTGTAAGGACAGTGGGATTCTACTTCTTGTCAAAGGGGTGGGGGAAGTGGTTCCCCAGAGAAGAAGATCCAGGTGCAAAAGGAAGAAAAAAGGGAAGGAGGCCAGACAACCAGAATCTACAAATGTCTGCTCTAGAGAAGAAAGGAAGCGTTGTAGGAGGCAGTGGGAGGGGCTCTCGCAGAGCAGCCTTGGATGGCGGGCACAGAAATGTAGCCTTTCCTCTCTAGGCAGGGGTTGAGAGTAGGGGGCTACACCCCCAGAGCAGTGTTTTAAAGAAATTGCATCTTTGGTCATGGGCGCCACGGGCTGGAGAGAGCTGGGGCTGAAAGTAGGGAGACAGCTGGGGGATTAGTGTCAGTGTGCAGTAAACACAGAATGAAAGTCTGGAATTTACTGTGAGTCATTAGGGATTAGAACTCACTGACCTTGGGCAAGTCATCAGACTTTCCTTGCCTCAGGTGTCCACAGTCGAGTGGTCATGCCGGCCTGCTTGGGAAACAGGGTGGGGATGAACTCATCAGCATTTTTTGGTCCAGACTCAGGTTAATCAGTCATTTTTTGCTTGTAGCTTGTTCGTACTCTTTGTGCATCTGATACTTTTCTAGCCACCGTTCCTTTTTCATTTTCTGAAACAAAAAGTTGAGGCATGTGAAAACCTGACGTTCGCAGTAATTGGAGCACATCCTTGCTTTGTCGGGAAAGATAGCACCTCCCGATTGTGTGTTCCTCTGGTCGTTGGGACGTTCTGAGCCAGGAATGGGACAAAGTAAAAGGTTGTTTGAATACTGATGTAAAATCACAGTGGGCAGGGAAAATCATCTATTTGGATTATGAACAGAACCTATACAGTGGCCTATTCACTTCTATGTTAATTGTGCCCATTTGAATGGAGTTGCACAGCATTTAGAAAATAAGGGAAAACGCCTTCAACAAAGCTCTTTTCATGGATGGCTCTTGATTCTCTGGCTCTTAGAAAAAAGTCCATCTTTTCTCCTGGAGTCTTGTCATGCTTCTAGCAACAACTAGCAGTTTGGCCTTACTATAGTTCACAGGTCAACACATTTAATCCCCAAGTGGAGCTATGCTAGAGCTACAGTTTTTCATTGGTTTAGAATGATTTTTTAAGCTTTTTAATATTGCATTTTTATCTTGAGAGATCATTTCTAGATATTCTCACATCGGAATTGTACTAGGCAACAAGCGTTCACGCATTCTCTCATTTTGAGTCTTTGGGCCCGTCCAGGATAACTTCTGATATCTTAGTCTAATTTTCAGAGGGGTTTGTAAGAAAAGAGATTGCTCCGTCCAGACCTCAAAAACTCCCAAATAGAGTTTCATTGTCCCTTTATTTAAGTAGCTCATAGTTGTATACACATTAATTCATTAACCCTCACAAAAGCCCTGTGTGTAGGCAGTGGAAAATATGTTTTCCCTGCTGCAGAATTTACACACTGAGAAACCAAGTCCTGGGGCAGAGGCAGGGCGGGGCCGGTGGGTGGGAGCCAGGGGTCACTTGGGCTGCCCAGTTCTTAGTCTAGTCCTCTTCCTTGACCATTAGAAAACCTGAACTCATTTTCCTTTGGAAAATAATCATTATTTCCAAGGAAAATGGCCCTGTAGACCAAATTCTACCTGGAGAATGGAACTGGAAGAGGGAAGAGGGTGGGGGTGGTTTTTATCACAAAACGGTTGATGTGGTTTCATTTTCTTGTGTTGTTGTCATACATTTGACTGTAGCCGGGACCCACACAGTTGACGTGGTGGCATGTTTTGTTTCTAACACCACGTCTAAGATGTGCCCTTCTCATTTCTATGTTGATGACTTTCCAAGTGTTAGAGTAAGGTGACTCTGTGTGCTAGCCCACCCTTGTGCCATAGGCGGCAGAAAGGTCTTACCTATTCCTCCCTCCCATTTCCACTTTCTCGAGGGCAGGGAACCATCTCTAAAAGGAGTTGGTAGACAGAACAGACCACAGACTTGGTATCTCAGTGCCTATGTGACAGTTCTCTCAGATTCCATTTCCAGTGTGTCAAGAAATCCTATTGGTTGTACCGTCAGAATATGTTCAGAATCCAGTTATTGCCCACACCTCTCCCTTGCCACCACTCTGTTCTTGCCCAATATGACCTATTGCCTGGATTGTAGTGGCTTCAAACAAGGGCCCTGCACTGCCCTTGGCCCCTATCAGTCCACCCGAAGCATAGTAGTTGGAGTGATACTGTGAGTATATACAAGGTCTGTCTGGAAAGAGAACGGTTGTATAACATTGACATAACCTGCTAGCCAAGGAGAGAGGACTGGAATGCATATACATGAACAATGACGACTTCACTGTACTAGTCACTGGGGACCGTAGACACCGTTGACTGTGCATGTGTGCTGTGTGACTGTTGCATTGAAAATGACTGAGCATCAAAATTTGCATTAAGCTTGAACATTCCTCCATGGAAACTGTTTGGATGATTCAATGGTGATTGGCAACTTCATCATGACAATGCGCTGTTCGTGCATCACATTTTGTGCAGCGTTTTTTGGCAAAACATCAAATCACCTGGGTGACTCAGCCCCCCTACAGCCCCCCTACAGCAGAAGTCACAGGGTGCAATGTGACTTCTGCCTTTTCCCGAAACTAAAACTACCTTTTAAAGGGAAGAGATTTCAGACCATCAGTGAGATTCAGGAAAATATGATGGGGCAGCTGATGGTGATTGGGAGAACTGTGTGAGGTCCCAAGGTGCCTACATTGAAGGGGATTGAGGTGTCATTGTCTGTGTGCAATGCTTCTGTCTCTTCTTCAATAAATGTCTCTATTTTTCATATTACATGACTGGATACTTTCTGGACAGGCCTCGTATGTCAGATCATGTCACTCGTCAGCTTGGAACCCTCCAAGTCTTCCTCCTACCGAGAAGAGAAACCGAGGACCGCGTGATGACCTAGATGGCGTTGTATGATCAGGCCCTCCTTTTTTGTCTTTGTCCTCATCTTTTACTACTCTCCTCTTCACTCACTCTCCCTCCTCGCTGCTGCTTGTCATGCCCACACATGTTCTCCCCTTGCTTCAGGACTTCCCACCCTCTGCTTCTGCTGCCTGAGACCCGCAGCTCAGGCATTAGCCCGGCTCTCTCTCATGGATCTTTTGTCTTGGCTCCAACGTTACACCCAGGTCTTCCCTGACCACTGTGCTTAAAACTGGACCTCACCGCTTCTGCCACTCTTTCCTCCATTGTTTCATTTTTCTAAATGGCACATATCACTTTCAAATGTACTATAAAATTTTCTTTGTCTAAATAAATTGTACTGTAAGTTTCAGAAGGGCTGGGATTTTAGTTTCTTTTGTTTAATTATACAGATGCTCCTCCACTTACCATGGGGTTACATCCCAATAAACCCATCACTAATTGGAAATATCATAGTAAAAAATACACTTACTATGCCTAACCTACCCTGAACGTGCTCAGAACACTTACATTAGCTTGTAGTTGGACAAAATCATCTTGCTTGCCACTGTCCAGCATCACAAGAGAGTATCATATTGCATATCCCTAGCTCAGGAAAAGATCAAAATTCAAAATTGACATATGGTTTCTGCTAAATGTGTATAATTTTTTTCATTGTGACCTTGAAAAATCGTTAGGTCGAACCATCATAAGTTGGGGACCATTGTATCTCCTCAGCACATAATATCTTGGTGCCCAGTAGATGCTCAAATATTGTTGAATGAATATGCAGTGTTTTCAAAACAGTCGCTTTTGCCCTCCAGTCTTAGTTGAAAAAATATACTGATTGGGCTTAGTTTCCTAATTAAATTTTGGTGTGCATGGGGAACCACAAAAGATGCAAGAGAAATAATTTCGCTGGGGAAATAAGATAAACACATTGAAACCATGATCAAAATGTGCTAAGATATATAACTGATTGATTGTAGAATAAATAAAAGATGTAGGGATGCTCATTGGGAACATGGTGGGAGCGGGTCTTAGAATTAGATACCGAGTGTAAGTACACTCTAGGCATGTGCCTACTGGATTCAATTTGGTCCTCACGACAGGTATTGTGAGACAGTGAGGTAGTCTAAGGTCACAGAGCTCGTAGGGATTTGAGCCAAGATTCACAGATTATCTCCTCATTTTCTTTCTTTGCATTTAACCTGTCCAGTGAAGTTTCAGGCACTATACTTTTTATCATCAAAGGTTCAGTTTGGTTCTTTGTCAAGTTGGCCTGGTCTTTTAAGATAGTCTTCTGATCCTTTCCTTTGTTTTCAGTTATTTTTTAATATATTTAAGCATACTTATATTACAGAATATTTGGTGAGTCTATTATTTGGAGTTCTGAGGGTCTAATTCTGCTGTGTGTACTGTTTTTCTCATGATGGATAGTTTTGTTGAGTGTTTTATAATTTTGACATAATGAGTCTACAACCAATGAGACATACACTGTGGGAGTCTGGTAATTCTGACTTAACTCCAAATGCATCATTACCAGTCTGGGACTATTTCCTGTATTCATTTTTCAGTTGGAGATTTCCAGGGAACATTTTGCCCCCATCATTAAAAGCTAGGTTGAGACACCAAGTTCCCTGTCTCTTCCTGGCCGTCCTATTTTTCTGTTATTTGACTAAAGGTACAGCCCTTTGGGGTATTGCTGTATGAGGGAGTTTCCTTTTAGTCCCCCACCACGCATGGATCCATGACTTTGTTTCTTGCCCTCAGTGGCCATTAAACCCAATTTTCTGGGCTGAAACCAGCAAAACTCTTCAGGGCAAAGATTCTCAGTAGGTTATTACTATATCTCTTGCTGAGTCTTAATTTTGTAACTCTTGGAAAGCCCCCTATTCTCTTGGGAGAGTTCAACTACACATTTAAAGGAATTCTTAAATTACTGAATATCTAGCTAATACTTTGAGCAGTTGGGTCCTCAAGTTACTCAGCCCAACATATAGACAAGAAGGAAGTTCATTTAAAAATTTTGTTAACTTGTTCTTGTCAACTCATCTTACAAATTGACCCTGCCCATTCCAGCAGGTTAGTGCCTTTCCTGTGCTCTCTGCCAGCACTCAGAGCTTCTCTGTACTCTGATGTTTGTTCCATGGCATTGACTGTTTAATTGGCTCTTCAATAAATCACTCAATTGTTATAGTTGAGTTTTCTAGGCATATTTTCCACCTGGGAAGTATCGGTGTCTTACTAAATGCTAAGTGAACTCTCACCTAAAATGAGGATTTTCCCCACAAACATATAATCTAAATTTATAGACTACACACTGAGACAGTGTGATTTCTTCAGCCACACACACATGCACACACGCACACGTGCATGCCCGCATGAATACACACAGGGAACTGTGTATTTTCTGTAATTTGGCTAACAGACCTGCCTACCCTGAACTGTGTGCCCCGCTCTTCTTCCGTGTTCCCATCAGCCACTGTTTTGAATCACAGTCTGTTGGTGGCAAAGATTAAGACTTCATACCCCTCAGTACCCGTTGTGACTTTAACCGGGATTATGTCACTCCGGTAGTTAGCTCTCACCTAGTAGAGAATAGGAACGGAAAGAGGTAGGAGATGAGAGAGACGAATGTTTGTTATGCATCTGTATGTGTGTGTGTGTGCATGTGCATGTGTGCTGGCTGTGGGTTTGACGTGAACTAAAGTTAGTCCTGTTGATGAGTCCTAAGGTGATGAGCGGTACTGATATATTTGGCATTGTCCTTGTTTGTTCAGGCTGCCATAACAAAATACCGCAGACAGCGTGGCTTATAAACAGCAGAAATTTACTTCTCATAGTTCTGGAGGCAGGAAGTCCGAGGTCAGGTGCCAGCATGGTTAGGCGAGGGCCGTCTTCCAGGTTGCAAACTTCTTGCAGTCCACATGGTGGTGGGATGAGGGAGCTCTTTGGGCTGTTTTTTTTATCAAGATACTGTTGCCATTCATGGGGGTTCCACTCTCTTGACCTAAACACCTCCCAAAGGCCCTACCTCCTAACCTTGAGGATTAGCATTTCACCATACGAATTTTGGAGGCGGACGCAAACACTCAGACCGTAGCAGGCATGCATACACCTGCATATTCTGTTGCTGCTAATGTTAGTTTTTCAGATTGCATTTCTTTTCCAAGGCAGGTAGAGAGTAGTTCAGTTTGTGACAGGTGAAGATCTGCCTTGATTTGACAACTATGGCCTTGAGTTCTGCAAAGTGTCGCATTTCATTCCTAGTTCCTTTGTTAGTAGCGCATTTTTTCAAAATATTGAGCTCAATTTTGCTTTAGGAAACATGGCTACACAAGAGCCAGAGAAAGCGTGATCTGAGAAGGGGATTTTTAGTTTTCCTGAGTACTTGAACAAACACTGCAGAGATGGAATAGGCCCAAGTTTTACCTGCTCACAACAGGTATTGCATTTTTTGGAGCACATCCAGCTTTAAGAGTCACCCACTTGTCCAAGTTCGTGTTGCCTAGAAAGACAGAGCCTCATTCTTTGGTTTCTCTTGGTGAGGAATATCAACAAGGAACTTACGTGCTATAAAATGAAACCATTCACTCCAGTGGAATCTGTGCAGATTTAGATATTAAAATATTTTTTACAATATTTTTGAACTATTGAATCAAGACAAGTATTCTATTTTAATTTTTTATTGAAAGTGAATAGTAACATATATTATGAAGTATGAATTGGGTTATCGAATTCCAATTTAAATTAAAATATGTAAGAATTCTAATGATATAAACAATTTTATATGCTAGTTTCCTGGGGGATTATACCAAAGACAGTATTTTGTAGTTAATTGATATGACTTTCTATAATGTAGAAAGTAACCTGTGAGGAATCCCTTTTCTGGAGGGGACACTTTGAGGCCAGCTAGCCTTTCTCTTTGAGGAAAAGGCACACCTAAGCCATCAGAAGCAAAATTAAAATCTGTTCAAAACTTCAGGAAAGGACATGGGACATTTTTTCAGCGTTCGGGACTGCCTCTGTTGTAGTGCAGTGAGCAGCCCTGGGAGCTGAGCGCCGAGGATCTGTTCTCCCCAGCTTCTGACGCCTCACTTCTTTCCCCATCCTTCTGGGCTTGCACAGGCCCACCGATGGAAAGACAGACGGACAAAACAAAAGCCCTTTCCTTTTTTAAAAAAGAAGTATCATCCTATTTATGTACGTATGTATGTACGTACATATGTATGTATGTATGTATTTAAATCCTCACTTGAAGATATGTTTACTGGTAGAAAGAGAGACAGAAACAGAGAGAGAGAGAGAGAGACAGAGAGAGAGAGAGAGACAGAGAGACAGAGAGAAAGGGAGAGAAACATTGAACTAGGGATCGAAACCACAACCTAGGTGTGTGCCCTGACCAGGTGCAAACTTTTCGTGTACGGGATGACGCTCCAGCCACCTGAACCACCTGGCCAGGGCCCTTTGTCTATTTTCTGACATTCAGTATTATTTTATATTACTTTCAGGCATAAGCATGGTGGTGAGCAATTAGATAATTTACAAAGTGATGTCCCTGGGACCATACAAAGTTATTACAATATTATTGACTATATTCCCTGTGCTGTACTTTACATCCCTGTGACTGTTTTGTAACTACCAATTTGTATTCTTTTTTTTTTTTTTTTAAGATTTTATTTATTTTCAGAGAGAGGAGAAGGGAGGGAGAAAGAACAATGTATGGTTGCCTCTCACATGGCCCTCACTGGGGACCTGACCCGCAACCCAGGCATGTGCCCCAACTGGGAATCGAACCGGGACCCTCTGGTTCCCAGCCCGCGCTCAATCCACTGAGCTACACCAGCCGGGCCCAATTTGTATTCTTAATCCCTTCACCTCTTTCACTCAGACTCCCAAGCCCTGTCCCTTTTGGCACCCATCAGTTTGTTCTCTGCATCTATGTGTCTGTTTGTTTCATTCGTTCATTTATTTTGTTCTTTAGGTTCGACATATAAGTGAAGTCATATGGTATTTGTCTTTCTCTATCTGGCTTGTTTCACTTAACATGATACCCACTAGGTCTATCTATATTATAGCAAATGATACGATTTCATTTTTCCTTCAGAACAACAGCCTTCATTTTTCTCTCCACTGCACTTGAAATGTTAACATGTAACTTCCTAATTTCCAAAGACACTGGCCCCTTCTGAGCCCTTATTCTTCTTGACTTCACGGCAGTCCTTTGTAAGTCTAAGCACTGTATACTATTATCAAACTACTATTTAAGCTCTTGAATTGGTGTTAAACTGTTCATGTCTTTGGACTTGTCTCTGTAAACTTCTAGAAGGCATTATCTTACACTTCCCTTGCCCTTATTGATATTCAGCACAACGTTTTAAATAAATAATTTTTTGAAGATTTTTTGGTAACTCATTGCAGTGTTTTAATACTTATTCTATAGAACACTTTTGTTTTATCTTTTCTTTTGTTCTAATCCCAAATGCCAAATCTCACAAGTCTTTGTTTTGTATGTGATAAAAATTTGTGGTTATTATTCTTAGCATATATAGGTCACATTTGTTCAGATTGCATGAGGCCAGGGATATAACTGGATTTCATTCACAGTAACAAAACAATTTTGACTCGACTTGCACCAGGAGACCATTCAAACACTAGTTCTCTCTCACTCTGTTCCTTCCTTGAAGATGCAGCTCATAATCCCTTTTCTCAGCGAAGTCTGTTCTGATGACTTTAGCTACCGAGCTGTCTTTTCCATAACTCTTACAGCGTTTACTGTTTAGCATGATTATCTCTACTGCTAACCTCCTGGTTGCTGCTCCATCCGCCTTCATCAGGCCAGTCCTTACCCCAATGCGGTTGTAGCCAAGGGTGCCCCCAAACCTCGCAAATCGAGGCTCCAGTGGGCCATTCTCAGTTCTTACCTCGCCTTGTGCATCTCTTTTGGAGTTTGTCATGCTGCTCTCCTTCTAAATTTCTAACGTAGCAATAGAGTCAGATGGTTGGCGAGTGTGGGATCTGGAACCAGACTGCCTGGGTTTGAATCTGGTTCAGCCACTCACTAGTTGTGTGACCTGGGGCAAGGCGCTCAACCTCTCTATGCCTCTCTTTTTCAATCTGTAAAGTGTGAGTAATGCTCTATGGTTGTGAGGATTAGAAGAATTAAAATGCATTCAGCATATTGTTTGGCACAATAATTAGTACTCAGTAAATGTCAGCCCTGATTATTATTTCCCAATGTTTTCTTTTTCTTTCTTTCTTTTTTTGTGAGCTTTTTTTCCTCTGTCTTTCTCTCGGAGTTCTCCAAATTTTCCTTCTAAGCCTTTTTGAATTCGTGAGTATATACGCCCTTGATCATCGGATGTACTCCCAGTGACTGTACCATATCATCAAAACCTTTCTCTCTAGCTAAGGCTTCTTCCTTGAGTTCCAGATCTGTGTTTCTGACCTGCCTCAGTTGCCCATCATCACATCTCAAACTCATTATGGATAATACTCATTTTTTTTCTTTTCAAGTCCATCTGCTTCTCCTTCCACTTTCCACACCTTTGTCAATGGCACTAGCTACCTGGTTTCCCAAACTAGGAACCAAGGAGTCCCACTAGATTCCTGCTGGTCCTTCTCCCCTGCATCTAGTTAAGCACCAAGGCCTGTCTATTTGTCCTTTGATTTCTTAAGTTTATCTTTGCCCTCCCTGTGATGTTGCTTTCAATCAGGCTCTCAACGTCCTTCACTGGATCTACAGCAAGGGCCCCTTACTTAGTTTCCATGACTTTGCCCTCTCTCCCTGTCCAATGCACCATCCACCTGCTGCCACGGTGAGCTTTTTAAAACACTCTGCTTAGGGCCACTCACTGACTTGAAGTTCCCATTCCTTAGAATGACATGCCATTAGGGCATGGAAGAGGTTTCCATCCTTCTCTCCCACCAGTACCCCCCACACGCCTTTTCAGGAGCCCTGGAGATGTTTGGAGCTCCACGAACACCCCTTCTTTTATGCTTCCAGGCAGTTGTGCTTATTTCTTCTGCCTGAAATGCCCTCCCATGTCATAGGGTACCCAGACAACATCTGTTGTCTGCATCAGTGGTTTTCAACAGGATCTCCCTTGGCATTTGGGGAGGACAATTCTTTGTGCAGGGCGGATTGGGCATTATAGGACACTTAGCACCCACGGTCCCCAGGTGCTGAATGCCAGGAGTGGCTCCCTTACCCCTTGTGCTCTTCCCCTGCCCCACCAACCCGTTCCTGGGAGAACCAAAAACGATGCCCCACCCCCATTTCCGAATGCCTTTCCCAGAAGGAATGTCTCTAATTAAAAACAACTATATTTTTTAATAGTCAGCTTAGGCCTCATCTCTTTTCCAGGGAGCCATGCTCAATACCTCAGCTGCTGACTCGATCGGAGTGTTTCTGCCTCCTTGTACTCCTAGAACCCCACACACATATTTTATATCGTCATCGTTTTCCTCTGTGCTGGCGGTTAGTTCCTCCAGACGGATTCGTCTTTGCATCTCCAGTTCCTAGGATATAATAGATATGTGATGAATGCCGGTAGGAAAGTGAATGCTTATGTTATCTTTGGTATTTAGTTGTCTATTCCTTTAGCTTGTTATTTAGGTATTTCACATCTGTATACCCTTTCTTTTCAAATACAGGGATAGGTACATATACATTTTAAAAAAAACCCAATACTAAGCATGTAGGAAGTTCTAAGTAAATGTGCTGAACTAAATTAAACATTTAGAGACTAGTCATATTTCTAAGGTTAAAACTCATTTTTTCTAATTTTTGCTTTAAGGTCATAATTCTAAATGTTAAAGCATCATTCTAGAATTTCTCCAGATTTTCCATATTAGTTTTATAGTCAAGGATTGGCTATTCTAGTTAAAGAATGTCTTAATTTTCATAACAGGGAGAGTTCTCCCCACACACCACCCCAAAGAGTGTGTGAAACCTAGCTGGGTCTGGGGAGAGACCAGGTGGTGCACAGCCAATACAGGATGGAGCCATTAGGGGTGGTGGCTGTGTCCTCAGCTCAGACTTGTTAGCTTCTGAGGACCCCTCTCTGGGTAGAAACACTCCCAGGTATCAGGATAACGTTTTGTGTGCCTGTTCTCCCAACTACTCTCTCTGCCTGCGCTTTCTTCTCTCTGCAGTCTGTGCGTTCAGCAGTCTCTGGGTCATTCTCGTGAAAAGGCAACCTTAGGAAAGTTATGGTCTCACTCCAAAGCCTTCCATGGCTTCGCATTGTCTCTAGGAAAAGTTTTCCACCAGAAAAACTGATTTTTCTCTTGGACCTTAAATTAAGCCCAGGACTCCACAAGAGAAAACTAGTCTGTCTCGTGATTTAGCAGTTACTTTGTTTTCACCCATAAATAATATTTCCCACCTTTTCTCCCTAGGGTGGGGAAACTCACATTCCTTCCCTAGGGTGGTTCTGAATTTCTTGATATTTTAAAAATTCAAATTTACATCAAGGGATAAAGCCTTGCTACCAGGCAGAATAATCAAAACATGCCACAAGCTGGGAAAGAAATTCTAAAAATGTTATAAGCAATGACAATGTCATCGGAAAATGCAGAGAGCGAGGGAGAGGAGAGATTGAGAGAGAGAAACCACTTAGGGTAGCGACTACAAAAGAGAAAAAATTGTTTAGGACACAAATTCTAGCATGATATTTTCCATTGACAATTTTGAGATCATTGTACATTCACATTTAGTTATAAGAAATAATACAAAGATACGTTGTATTCTCTTCCCAGTTTCCCTTAATGGTAACATTTTACAAAACTATGTGTGATATCTCAATCAGTATTGTCATTGTTACAATTCACGCATCTTATTGAGGTTTCCCAGTTTTGCTTATATGCATTAGCACGTGTAACTTTATATTTCTATACCATTTTGTTACCTGAACAATTCTAAAAGCACAAGGATCCCTCATATTGCCTTTTATTTTATTTCTCTCCCCCCAATATTCTTTTTAATCCTTGTCAACTACTAGTCTGTCCTCTGTTTCTAAAAAATTTTTTTCATTTCAAAATTATTGGCCCTGGCTGGATGGCTCAGTTGGTTGGAGCATCGTCCCATGCACCAAAAGGTTGCAGGTTTGATCTCCTGTCGGGGCACATACCTAGGTTGCAGGTTCGATCCCCGGTTGGGGTGCATATGGGAGGCAACTAATCAATGATCCTCCCTCCCACCTGCCCTCCCTCCCTCCCTCTTTCTCTCTTTCCTGCTCTTTTTAAAATCAATAAACATATCCTTGGGCGAGGATTTAAAAAATGTTGTATAAATGAGATTGTGTAGTCTGTGACATTTTGGGGTTGGCTTTTATCACTCAGCATAGTTGTCTGAAGATCGATCCATGTGGTGTGTGTCAGTAGATTGCTCCTACTGTTGCGGAGCAGCGTGCGTTGCTGTGGTGTGCACACGTACCAGGGTGAGCACCTGCACTAGTATTTAACCCTTCCCCTGCTAGGGGACATCTGGGCTCATTCTAGTTTCTCGCTGTTACAAATAGTCTGCTGTGGATGATCATGCACACATTTTTGTGTAAACATAACTTTTTATTTCTCTGTGGGGAAGATACCCAGCAGTGGCATCGCTGAGTGTTTAGTTAAGAAACTGCTGGCCCTGGCTTGGTTAGAGCGTCATCCCGCTGCGCCACAGTGACAGCGTCCCCATCAGACCACGTACAAGAATCAACCAATGAATCCATAAGTAAGCAGAACAACAAATTGATGTTTTTCTCTCTTCTCTCTCTCTCAAATCAATATTTTTTTTTCCAAAAGAAACTGCCAAGCTCTGTTCCAGACTGGCTGTATCGTTTTGTATCCCCACCAGCAACGCGTGAGTGACTGTTTCTGCACATCCTCTCCAGCATTTCGGGTAGCCACTATGTTTATTGTAGCCATCTGAGTGGTCTGTATTGACATCTCATTATGGATTTAATCTGCGTTTCCCTAATGGTTAATGATGTTGAACATCTTTCCACGTGTTTGTTTGCCATTTGTATATCCTCTTTAGTGAAGTGTCTGTTCCTGTCTTTTGTCTGTTTTCTAATTGGATTGTTTGAGAGTTATTTATGTATTCTAAATACTAGCCATTTGGTAGATATTTTCTCCCAGTCTGTAGCAGGTCTTGTCATCCCCCTCTCATGGGCTTTCACAGAGCAAGGTTTAAACTTTGATGTCTAGCATGATTAAAAAAATACTTCTTGTCCTTTTTCATGTTCAGTGGTCCATTGAGAATCTAATGAAAGCTATAAACTCTTGTCAGAAAAACGCACATGCACACAAAACTTTGCATCTAATTTCATGGAGTTCACGGACTGTATAAAGTCTATTGGTGGACCATATGTTATGAACTCATGCCTTAATCACTGTTGCATTAATTTATAGCAGTATAAGACTCCAGGGAGAGTTTCTTTTATCAAAGTAGGAAGTGGGAAAACGTGTAACTACATAACCAGAGCAAGCTGCTTTGCCAGACTTTACCGAGAACTTAACTCAAATGCCCCTTTCTCAGCAATACATTTCTTGACTCTGGGAGATAGTGCCATATTGCTGCTTTAACTTTTGTAGGGTGAACAGCTAAATGGTGAAAAAGCAACCTTTCTTATACTGAATTCAGACTTCTAGGCATCAGCAGTGAATGAACTCGTGGGCTTTCACACCTGCCAGTTCAGTTTTGCCAGCATGACCTCTTCTCTTTGTGCAACTTATTATTTTCCTTGCTCTATCTCCTTTATAGAAGTGAGTGGAAAATAAGAGAAATGGGATGCTGGCGAAGAAGCAGGGGTCTTATAAGTTTGATACAGTCATTAGCTATGCCCATGCAGAGAATGGTCAGTATTAGTTGGGCTATCATTGAACTTGATTTGCTTCCCTGCTGAACAAAATGCATAAAATAAGCACATTATAGAAAAAGCTGGAAGATATTTTGTTGAAAAACTGGACTAAAATGTAACATGTACAGCTGACCCTTGAAAAACATGAGTTTGAGCCCTGGCAGGGTAGCTCAGTTGGTTAGAGTATTGTCTCAATACGCCAAGGTTGTGGGTTTGATCCCTGTCAGGGCACACACAGAATCAACCAATGAATGGATAATAAGTGGAACAGCAAATCAATGTTGCTTTCTCCCTCTGTCTTTCTGACTCTCCTTCCCTTCCTCACTCCCTCTTTTTCTCTAAAATCAAGAAAATAAAAACAATAAAAAAGAACAAAAATGTATTTGAACTATTTGGGTCCACTTATATGTGGATTTTTTCCCAATAAGTATTGCAAATGTATTTTCCCTTCCTTATGACATTCTTTAGTAACATTTTCTCTAGTTACTTTATTGTAAGAATATAGTTTATAATACATATATGAGGTATATAGTCATGTAATATGAAAAATAGAGACATTTCATTGAAGATGATAGAAGATACAAGAATCACTGTACACAGGACAATGACTTAGTCCCCTCCAAAATAGGCACCTTGGGACCTCACACAGTTCTCCCAATCGCCATCAGCTGCCCCATCGTATTTTTCTGAATCTCACTGATGGTCTGACATCTCTTCCCTTTCAAAGGTGATTTTAGTTTTGGGAAAGGCCAGAAGTCAAGGGCACTAAATCTGGGCTGTAGGGGGCTGAGTCACCTGGGTGATTTGATGTTTTACCCTAAAACTCTGTATGAGACATGATGTGTGAGTGGGTGTGTTGTTGTGATGAAGCTGCCAATCACCAGTTGCCCATAGCTGCAGCCTTCTGACTCATCCAAATAGTTTCCACAGAAGAATGTTCAAGCTTGATGCAAAATTTGATGCAGATTTGTTGCTCTACTTGCTCAGTCATTTTGAATGCGACAGCCATTTAGTACACATGCTCACTTAATGGCGTCTGCCGCCCCCACTGACTAGTACAGTGAAGTCATCATTGTTTACGCATGACATTCCAGTCCACTCTCCTTGGCTGCCAGGTTACGTCGAAGTCACACAAACTGTTCTCATTATGTTAACAATGGCTGAACTTTTTCCAGGCAGACCTTATATAACATACAAAATATGTGTTAACTGACTCTTATTGATAAGGCTTCTGGTCAACAGTAGGCTTTTAGTTAAGTTTTGGGGGGAGTCAAAATTTATACATGGGTTTTTGACTGTGCAGAGGGTCAGTGCTCCAACCTTCCTATTGCTCGAGGGTCACCTGCAATTAGGAATGTTATTGCCAGGTGTCTGACAAAGGACTTTGGGTCCCTACAGGTCTGTAATGCACTTTTAGCACAATTATTGTGTGTATTTTAGGGATGCATTATGTATAAAAGTAGGAGGTCGATGGCCTTTACTCCCTTGTGTTTCCAAACCTGTTACTCCAAACTATCAGACTCTTCAGTGTTTCCTAAAAATAGTATGCGTCCGTGTTTTTCTTCATAATTCCTATTATATTGCTCACTTATCACTTCATGCGTTCCCCACACTATCATGTCCTGCCAGTCAATTGTATTATTATTCCTTAGAACCTCTAGCTTTTCATGATGTAGATGTTATCCCAACCAGACTGTGAGCTCATCAGTGGTGGGCAGCGTTTCATATATTAATGTCGCTCCCATGACAGGTCGCATTGTGCGCTGAGCACACGGCCACAGGGAATTTACTTTTGGACACACAGGACTTTAGAGACCTCTTGCTCCTGAGAAAGTTGATGCTTTGATAGGTTGTATCTTGAGATTTGTGTTGACTATGAAGGATACACCAAATGAATTAATAGCATTAATGAGATTATAAAGGGGGATGTTCAATTGATTTATAAAAAGCTTCTTAAGGGCTTAATCAGTTTGGGTGCAAATAAGTTCTGTGAAAAAGTGACAGCTTTGGTGGAACGTTTTGTTAGCAGTTAGCTCATGCTCCCCTGTGCTTTATAAACATTCTCTAACTTAGGCCGCACCATTTCTGACTGGCTGGCTCCCCTTCTGCCTCCCTACCACCCCCTGTGGTTTGAATTAGTGCGATCCTATTGAGTAGTTACTGCTGTTTCCTTCTCATCTTCAGACATCTCCCCACACTCGGGGTTCACCAAATAATGCTCTTAGACCTGCATGACTTAGGTCGGTAACTCTGTTCTGAAGCAAGTCTGTAGGCACTGTTGTGTATTCAACAGTAGGTTTATTTCTAAAATGCTCTCTCCTTACCCATTTCCGTTGTGCTAGCATTGAAGGTTTTTACTTAGACTTGGACTTACCTCCCACTTGTTTTACTGTTTTTTCTTCCTTCTCCAGTCAATATAACAGTTGTGAAACACAGTTATATTTCTACACTCCCAGATTTGTATATGGAGCTATGAATTAACATTTTCCTCTAAGTGCAGAGGTTTCAAACTGAGGTGGTAATAGAGTTGCCCCAATAGTAATTGCTCTGCTCTTTGAATTTTCGAACTCTAAGGGGACTGACTATTCAGCTATAAAATCAAATACAATTGTATCTGGTCCAGGGCTCTTCAGAGTTCCCGATGCCTAGAGATCCCTCTGGGCCATCGGAGTGGGGCTGAGCTGTGCAGGTTCGTTGCAGACCCACCTGGCCCCGATTGTTGCTAAATCATTTAAATCAGTCTAATACTTAGAGGCTCTGAGTGATTTCATTTGAAATAGACTTGATTGCTTTAAAAAAAAAACCCTTTGTTTATGTTTAATGTACAATAATAATAAATATGCAATAATTACAGCTAGTATTGAGTGCTTATGGTAGGCAATTATTTTTTATGCTATTAAATTTCTGTCTTTCCTTAAAATCCTCAATTGAGGATATGTTTATTGATTTTGAGAGAGAGAGATAGAAGTGAATGTGAGAGAGAAACATTGTTTGGTTGCTTCCCGTATGTGCTCTGACTGGGAATCAAACCCACGAACTTTTGGTGCATAGGATGAAGCTCCAACCAAATGAGCCACGTGGCCATGGCTCTATCAGATATCTTTTTTCTTTTTTTTTTAAGATTTTATGTATTTATTTTTAGAGAGAGGGGAAGAGAGGGAGAAAGAGAGGGAGAGAAACATCAATGTGTGGTTGCCTCTCACATGGCCCTCATTGGGGACCTGGCCCGTAACTCAGGCATGTGCCCCAACTGGGAATCGAACAAGGACCCTTTGGTTCCCAGCCCGCTCTCAATCCACTGAGCTACACCAGCCAGGGCTCTATTAGATATCTTAATGCTCACAACAATCTTATGAGAGTAGTTACTGTTACTAGTTCTACATTGGCCTAGAGAGGTGAAATAACTGGGCCAATGTCACACAGTTAGAAACTGGCAGAGCTGGTGTTCAAATGCAGCCTGTTCCTGAGCCTGTACTGTCAGTCATTTGCTTCCTTTTAGCCAAGCATGTCACTGTCTTTCAGACCATCTTTATGTTACAAAAGGACTTTGTGCTGAAGCCTAGGAGAGCATGGGCTCTGGGGTCAAGGGGCTGGAGTCACGTGCCAGTTCAACCACTTCTAGCTTCTCGATCTAGGCCAAGGGGTGTGGCTTTGCTGGGCGTCCGTTTCCTCACATGTGGAGTGGAGACTGTGCTGGAGTTCCTCTTCTCTGAGAGCCGGTATCAGAGAAAGCCTTGCAGAGGGATGCTCCTTAAAATGGGCCCGAGATTTCACAGGAAAGAGTGATAGAAAAAGCATTTGCCTGGGGCTCTAGTTTTTCAAAAGGAAACTAAAATTATGAAAATAAGCATCATATTTGTTTTAGAAAACTTGGTTTAGTTCTCTGGCTAACAGGCAACATAGCGTCATGGTTAGGAATGGAGGCCCTGGATCTGGCTGCCGGAGCACCTGCCCTGGTCTGTGTGACCTAATGCAAATTTGCTTTGTGCTCTGCTAATTCTTAGAACAAACGTAAGATGCATTGTGTGTGATCAGTGGCGGAGGGGGTCATGACTTTTATGCACAAAATTAATAGACACTCCTGCTATCACATTCGATTTTCAAAGAACAATTTATGGGGGTCATTTTTATTAGAAGTGCCGAGAACTTCTTCCATTTTCTCATAGTGTAGGGAATAGAAGGTGCTCTTATTCCTGTAATGCTGAAATTATTATATTTAAGCCTCTTTCTCATGATGATTTTTCTTTTTTACTTGTTGATGGATTTCTGACACTTTCTCATTGATCAGCAGGTTCATGGTTTGAGAAGTTCTCCAATACTCAAACATACCTTCTCAACTTTAACTTTATTCAGATTTTTAAAACATAGATTTCCAATTTTGTTTTAAGTTGATTTGTATTTTATTTACAACATCTGATAACCAAAAGATAATCAAAACAAATAGCTACAAAAAAAAATCCGTTGACGTACAAGATGGAATGGCTGGGAGAGTAGATGCTAATATTAAGGGTGGGGGGAATAAATGGGGGAGGAAGTTGCTTGTAATCTTATAAGTGGTCAGTTCATTTTTTTCAAATTTACACTTAGGTAATTTTTACTTCTCAGTGTAACCTGTAATTGCATGGGCTTGTAAATGAATGAAGAGTTAGTAACTAGAACTTCCTCCATGTTCCTTGCAAGGCTGTTGTGTGAATTCTCTGAGATGAAATTTGTAAAAGACTTTGCAAGGTGCCTGACATGTCATTATTCTTCCAAATGTAGTCACTAATAGTCTCGGTAAATATTCTCTGAGCATTACCTGTTAATAGGGTTCTGTAAAAGGCATACAACCCAATGATGATTGTGTGTTCAAAGACAAGATTTAAGTCATGGGTTTTATATTGAATCAGTCTTTGAATATATCATTTAGATGCAAAAACTTAAGAAACCCATAAGAATTTCATAAAGTCAAGAACTGATTTTTTTTCTGTGTAACTTGAATGTTATATTTTCTTTCCTCTTTAACTTAAAATATCTTTACCTGTTGAAAATCGTCTATTTTTCTTTTGAATTAACTGGCAATCAAAGACATTGGGATGTTTAGTCCTCATAATATCTAAAACATTGTATCTTGATATTGTTTTCATAAGGTTCTTTTCCCTTTTTGGAGCAAACTTAAAAATGGTGGCTGTGTACCAAGACCCCAGTCCATCCCCTGATGTCTGCCTGCAAGATGGAAATATTTTCATTTTTACCTCCCTAAGAAACATTTTTGAAAAATGCAGTATGATTAAAGCAAAGAAGAAAAAGTAATTGAATCTGAAATTTTGAAAGTACAGGTAGAGAACTCAAGCGTTAGGAAACAAAATGCAGTGTAGAACATGACATTTATATAGGGAAAGCTGCAGTGTGAAGAATTCAGGCAGTTGTAACTTGCCTCGCAAATGCAACTGGTTTAATCATTAAAGTTGTTTTAAGAGGAGGCACAGCATGGTTTAGCCAGGCACCTCTGCAGGTGAGCACACAGCTTGCTGCTCTTTGCTGTAAAAGAGGAATTAATTTTTGGGACAATCCAAATGAGAATGTGTCTTTCAGCTTGAAGTTTATTTTATCAACTATACACATCATTTGCTCCAAATTATTTTCTCCACAATTCAACTAGGAAATGTTGACAGGGGTTTCACTCTTCAGAATATATCTTCATATTCTCATCATAAGTGGTTTCTTTGTGATGTACTTTATTATCAAACAAAACCTAACAAATATCTCACGCTTAGTTGTGGAAAACATCTGTACTGTCATATAAATAAATGTATGGTAGGCCCCCCTCACCGCCTAATTTGTTTTCATGTACTTCTTAAACATGTCAGGCCTTCAAAGCTTTGTTCATAAAGGAATACACTTTAGTTTGTTGCTTTCTTATTTTCTGTGTACTATTTCAGTCTTTGAAAAAATCACTGCATTTACTATAGAACGCATGTCTTATGCTATGAAGTAGAAATGTTGAATGATTTTATAATTTTATCAAGTTCAGTGAAATGTAAAGATTTGGAATTGTGCATGGCATGACTATAAATGTAAGTGGAAGTATTGTTAATGTCTGAGACACAGTGTGCCTTTAGGGTGAGGAGTCACAGTATCTGCTAGTGGACATACATTCATATGTTAAGTGCCTTCTTGATAATTTTTAATTTGGGGGGAGCTACTTGTCATTGCTCTTGGATTAATCTTTGTTTTTATTTCATAGTGATAAGCAATTAATATTAGAAGTGAGAGTCTCCGTTTTGTCATATTCTTGTTAGTATTATCTTTAATTTGAAGTTTCTTTCCTAGACTTCTTAAGCCATTCATCTAATATGTGAGATTAGATTCAGTAAAAATTGGTGCTTATAATCCATAAGCCCATTTAAGTGGGCACACACAGGGCACAGTGTGTTGGAAATGAGGGCCAAGGAGGGGCTCCGATGTCCACCCCTTGGGCTCATGGGACCCTTTGTCTTCTCTCAGGATAATTGATGAAGTGTAATTTGTGACCTAGTAGAGTGCCAGTGCCAGCATTTATGTAAATTATTAATAAAACAAGTTAAAAGATTTTATAAAGAATAAGTGTAGGACTTTCTATATTTTCCTCCGGGCCAAGTTTGTCCTCTGGGGATTACTATGCTAAATGTCACAGTTTGGATTGCTGTGTGCCTGGCTTCTTAAGAGAAGGCCCAAACTACCGTCACTGGGCCGTGGCCCAGGAACCAGAGCCAGGCTCAGCCCATCCCACTTCTGTCCGCTGTGGGGCGGGGTGCGGGGGGTTGGGGGTGGTGGTGATTTTCCTGTCTGCCCCGTTCAGTATTCTCCTGCAGCCCACTCTTCACTTGCTCCGGGTCTTTAGGTCTCTTTTGTTCAGCTATGAGCTCCTTGAGGGCTGGGCGTCACTGTAGTGTTCAGTGAAGCTTCCTCCCCAATTTTTTTATTGAGGTATAATTGCCATACAATATCTTATTAGTTTCAGGCATATAACATAATGATTTGATATTTGTATATGTTGCAATGTGATCACAACAAGGCTAGTTAACTTGCCACCATACATAGTGACAGAATTTTCTTTGTAATGAGAACTTTTATAATCTATTTTCTTAGCAACTTTAAACTATGCAATACGATATTATTAACTGTAGTCACTATGTTGTACATTACATCCTTATAACTTATTTTATAACTGGAAGATTGTACCTATTTGACAACTTTCAACGAGTCCCTTTTGAGCGATGCTGGCTCCTTTGCTCCGAAGCTGGAAGCCGGTTTCGGGGTGTGGGTGTAAAAGGGTCAGGCACACCCAGAGGCAGATGATTTGCATGCAGCTGTGAGGAAGCTGGTTAGCGTGAAGGTGGCCTGCGTTCCCCCAAACTGAAATGTCTGGCCCTGCCTAAGATCTCCAATAGAATGATCTCGTCGCCCTTGGCTCCTGCCTGGTTCAGCAAAGTGGATTCTGATCTGAGAGAAGCCTGTGATCCAAGTGAATCACGAAGACGAAACTTTCAACATGCTTATGTTGACTTTTCTCGCCTTTCTGAAATATAATTTTTATTCTGGGAGTAGTCAGTGGGATGTCTGGGGTGATGGGGTTTCCTTGTGTGTGCAGATTAACATGAAATAAGAAAGGGGGGATATTTTATACAGGTAGCATCTCATTTCTGTATTCCTTTATAATTTGGTCTCTGCAATATTCCTGTCTAATGAGTTACTACTCCTCCCTGGACAGTGTTGATCACTGGAGGGCAGGACATAGTTCTGTTGGCTGGTCACATGGGGACTCCTGCAATAAATGCTCTTCTTATTATTTGCAGATGCAGAAGCCATGGAGCTGAGCTGCAGCGAAGTACCTCTTTACGTAAGTTCCTAAGCATTGGGCTTCATGTTTAAGTGGCCGTTTCTTAGATTCAAAACCCATGTGACTGAAGTGGGGAGAAAGGCTTTGCTCATTATTGAATTGAGGCTTTTGTAAAACAACACACAGTGCCACTGTCCAGTTTAAGTATTTGCACGAAGCCTTTTAAAACGGGTTGGCTCTGGGTTCCAAGGTCTGGGTTTTAATTGTATTTGCCTGAGTAACTTTTGGTTTAACTGAATAAGTACTGGACTCAGAACTTATTCATATATTCATATATATGCTTTTAAGTATATTATTTTAGGATAACATCCTGATAATTGCCAAGAACGTGTTCTGTGTGTGTTTTTTGAGGGGAAGATTCAGTGATAATTGTGTTGGTTAAAAGCATGAAATAGAAATTCACAGGGAAAAGTGCTGGGGCATAGATATAGATTAAGTGGGGACTGGGTGACAGAGATGCCCAATCGGTGTGCCTTCTGGTTTGAGGGAGGATTCTGCTCTTAAGGACAGATCTGGGGGTAATGGGAGTGGACTGATGTCTTCTCTCCTAAAGTGGCACATAGCTTCCTCTTCCCATCTTATTTCAGACAAAACCTCTTCTCTTGGAACCTGTTTTGATGGGGATGGGAGTGTGGGACTGTGGATGGGGAGAGGAGGTATGGGAGTGTGGATGGGGATGGGAGCGTGGGAGGGTGGATGGGGATGGGAGCGTGGGAGTGTGGATGGGGAGAGGGAGCGTGGGAGTGTGGATGGGG
>PVJI01016778.1:0-37396 GCA_004026765.1 Micronycteris hirsuta
GGGGAAGGATGGAGGGTGGGATGTGGGTGTGGGTGGGGCAGAGGTGAGTGTGGGGAGAAAACGGAGACAGCTGTATTCAAAGAACAATAAAAAAAGAAAGCTAATAAAGAGTTGACTGCACCTGAAACTAATACAAAATAATATTGAATGTAAACTGTAATTGAAAAATAAAATCATAAAAAAGAAAAAAAAAATTTTAATGATAACAGAGACATATTTGCTGTAATAAAATTTATTTACAATATATACATGCCCTCAGTAGTTAATCTGTTGGGGTCTCAAAAAACCATGACATTTTCAAATTAGTTGTTGTAGGTTTAATGATTCATAAGGGAAATAAGGTTGTATCTCAGTAACTATTCAATGAGGCAGCTTGAACTACAATTTATTCAAGACACATAATATCCTCGAAGCCCTCAAGCCCAGCAATACCTGCAGAAGCCTGTTCAGTAGTCAACTTCTGTTGCTTCCTATGACAAGGACACCAGCCCGACTTGTGACTGGATTGATCTTCTCTGCTTCTACTACTTCTGCGTCTCCCAACGCTATTCTCTCTACTTCACACTATCTGTTTTAAAGCTGTTACTGCCTTATGACTGCTGTAGCCTCAATGGGTCTTTTGGCTTCTGCTCTCTTTATTAAATTTTCCTCCAAAAATTCCAAAGAGAGATTTGCTTTGTGAGCCAGTTACCACTAAATATTGATCATCCTTATTGGGCAGAGTTTAGTAACAGGCCAGTTCATGGGCTACTGGCCAGTACTTTAGCTTTCAATCTGGTTCAAGGTTAATTCCTTCAACTGAATCAACTGGCCCATAAGAGCAGGAGTCACCTAATACAAAAGCATGATGGTCCCATCAGCATACAAACCCTTCTAACTGTTTTTTTACAAAATGAAGCTTCAGACATAGACAGTTTTCTCAGAACAAGACCCTGGGTGTAGTGGACACACAAGGCAATGCGGTCTCCTCTCCAGTGTGTGCTTCCTTCCAAGAAATCAATGCCATTAAATTTTAAACATTACACAACAGTGCTGGTTTTATCCTCCAACACAAAAGGTGTGATTGTATTTAGTTATTTTCAGGATTTCCTTGCATTTAACATAGATTTAATTCTCTCTTAAGGTATTTCTACATAATTTTGATGTAGATTTCATATTTGGTTCCTTGTGTTATCTCTGAAAACAATCCTTGTCTTGTTGATTTCTTAATACCCACCACCTTGGAGAATGCCTGCTATATAGAAGGTGCTAACTAAATGCTAATCAAATCCATGAAACAAAGCAATGACAGAAACATTTGTGTTGATTTTACTAAGGAGAGCCTCAGCTTCAAACCTGAAAAGTGAGACAACCTTTTTGACAGGAGCAGGATTCCTGAGCCTCCAGTCGACTGGGCAGGTGCACTGTAAACCTGGAGGCAAGAACATTTCCTCACCAGCTGTAGATTTGTTCAGGGTTCCAGGAATGTGAGAATGGCAGAAACAGTCAGAGTACAGCAGAGACCCCACCCAAAGTTTAATGATGTGGACACCCAGGAACTCCAACCAGCGGGCTGCCTTGCTAGACAAGAGCAGACACCCTTGTAGCCTGATACAAGATGTAATACGATCAGCTGCTCCACATCAACATATTCATGAGTCACTTGTACAAATGCAATTTCCATAAACATTCATGTGTAAGTGCATACATATTTCCCATAACCTTTTAGGGAATAACATTGTGTCTTGGGGCATTTCACATGGAGATTTGATTAAACTGGCATTATTGGTTATCCAACCCCCCAAAATTAATATCATGTAAAAATAAAAAAACAAATTCAATATTAATAAATATTTGTATTTATAATACAAATATTTGTAAAGTAAAGTCATTATTATAATACACAGTGAATATATTATGTAAATATAGTTGGGTGTTTATTCCAACCAGGTTACAGGTGAATTCAATAAATTGTTTTGTAACAATGTCCTGATAACATATAGGCATAAACTCAGAGTTATTTACATTCTCTAGCTATTAGAATTTACAGGATTTATACACACAAACATCCTATTGATTCAATTAGGATTGGTTTATTAAGATATATACATGCATGCATCCTGTTGTTACTGTCTCTGTGTGTATACGTGTGTGTGTGAGAGAGAGAGAGAAGGAAGGAGATGGTCAAGGAAGTCTCTGAAAAATTACCCTAGGTATTTACCTTAGATAAAAGTTTGCCTGTATGAGCCTGGCAGCCATGACGTACTTGGGAGGGTTGTGCTGAGGTCAGGAGGATGCACCATTTAGCTTTGTGGTACAGACTATTCTTGAGACAAGAAAGGCCAGGAAGGTGCCTACTATATATCAAAATCTATGAGATGACACAGAAGAGGAATTTAGGGGAACATTTATAGTACTAAATGCCTAAATTAAAAAAGAATAAAGGTCTCAAAACAATGACATCAGCTTTTACCTTAAGAAACTAGAAAATGAGCTTTGTGCAGTGGCAGTATTGTATCCAGTGAAGTTTGTCTGACCTGTGATTATTGCTAATTGAAAAGAAAAATAGAAAATGAAAGATCAAATGAAATACAAAGTCAGCATAAAAAATAAAATAATAAAGATCAAAGCATAAATTGATTAAATAGAAAATGAAGGAGCTTTCAGGTTGAGGAATCAGAATGCTTTTCCAGTAGCTCTTTGTTCAAGACTCCACCCTATGAAATAAGAAATAACAAGAAATAAGCAATTCTGATCTTTCTGGAGATTTGAGGAAGCTGCAAAACAATACAAAAAAGGAAAATTATCATGTCGTTAAGAAACCCCAAGTACAATCAGATTCCTTTCATCAGCTGCTTCTAAGACATTGGATCAAAATCTAGGAACACAGAGGAAGAAATTCACCAGAGATGCTCTGAGAAGTAGCCTGACGAGATTTTTCTGCTTACCCACACAATTCAGACATTACAGGGCAAGGCTCACACACCTCACTGGTGAAAACCTCTTATGCCAGACAATTGCCCAACAGATTGATCAATTACTTCCAAAAATGAAGTGGATACAATAATGCCATCAGCTGAGATGTTCATTCAGGTCGTTCTGCAAAATGTACTTGGTGTCTGAGTTTACACAAAGCAGCCTTGTTCAGACAGAACCCATTCACCTTGGAGAACTCATATTCAAAGCCTGTGACCTGGGAACTGACTAAGTCCATTCTCTACTGAACTGGTTCTTAAGAACTAAGACAGGGCTTCGAATTGGGACAGAGACACTGCCTCTCAAATTCCACGGAGGTGCTGGCACATCCTTTCAGTGTGGGATAGACTTCCAGGCTGTCGTTAAGATTAATTTTGCTGGTAATAATCTACTTAACTATTTTTCTTGACAATTTGCATTTAATGTTAATATGTTTGTTTACCATTTAATGTGCTGAGAACTTACAAATTTAGATTGTTAACTAGATCATTATTATTGTGTTGATAAGGTGTTCTTCCATTGCTGTTACTGCATTTTCCTGGTTACAGAGGCTCCATACTAGGGGATAAACACAAAGTATACTATATAGACTTAAAAAAAATAAATAATAAAATTGATGACACAAAAATGCTGGTTCATTGGGAAGCTCAATTTGATAAAACTCTAGGCAAACTGACTAGAGAGAATACACAAATTAGCAATATTTGGAATGAGAGGTAACAGTACCATTTTTCTACAGATAGTAAAACTAACAGGAAAATCTTATTGTGGAGGGTGACTTTGATACCTACCATGATCTCCACATCTTAGTGTTCATGTCTTAGAATGATCCCCCACCCCTTGAATGTGAGTGGGACTTATGAGTTGCTTCTAACCAATGAAATGTGGTAAAGGCAACGGTATGTATGTGATTAAGTGGCTATGGTTACATAAAGTATGGTAACTATCTTGCTAAAGTCTCTCTAAATCCATTGCTGGCTTTCAAGGAAAAAAGAAAAACTTCCATGAATCCTTTAATAACAAGGAAATAAATTCTATCAACCACCTGATAAATCCAGGAAGCAAATCCTTCCCTGGCCAAGCCTCTGATGAGAACCCAGTCCTGATCCACAGCTTGATTGAAGCCTTGTAAAACCCTAAGCAGAGGGCCCAGTGAGGACGCAGACTCAATCTACAGAAACTGTGTTTTAAGTCAGGAAAATGGTGGTAATTTGTTACATATGAGGAATAGAATGAAGAAATCAAATAGAGTCATTATAGTGAAGCTGCTAAACTACTAAGATCAAGCAGGTTGAGGAATGAGGAAATGATTCTATTTTTGTTTTAACTAGCCTGGGAACTTAACCTTTGAACTTCCCAGTCCTGCACCAATGCCTGGATGTATATCGGTTCACTGTGCATCAATAACTAGACACACACCAGATCTCCAGATAACCCTCTGACTACCCTCCTGTCGGACTCAGGTATCCAGACCATTTGACATCACCAGACCTCCGGGCATCCATTCTCTAGAACACCTAGAGATCCAGCATGCATAACACTTCGCATCTGATTGATAATTGTCCTGGAACAGCCCTAAAGCTGAGAACACACTTCTTACTGTAAGAGTGCTCTTATTTTTTCTTCAAAACACTTCTGGGTTTTTGCCTAGCTTTGTTTCCCGTTTGCAAACTCTAAGACCATTAAATACACCATTATCACTCATTTCTAGCCAAAGCCACCAGACATACTGTGTTTGTTCAACATATAGCAATATATAATTGATACAACTAGAATAAACTTATGCCCATAAATTTGATAACTTAGATAAAATGTACAATTTCCTTTAAAACACAACTTACCAAATCTCAGCCTGGAAGAAACAGGTAATATACATAATCTACAAAGAGCATTCTAGAATTACTATGTGAGCTTAGCAAGAGTTCAAGGATCTATGATCAATATAGAAAGAATCTATTGTATTTATATATATTATCAATCCATTATCAGAAACTAGAATTCTTTAAAATATCTTTTATAATGTAAAAAATATTAAATACTTAGGGTAGGTATGTCTAACAAAAAATATTAAATGTCTTTCTAGACTGAAATAATCTTTCTTATATATTAATGGCCAACAAATACTATCTGACCAGTCTACTCAAGCTCTTTAAGATTGTTTTATATGTGTCTAAACTTCTTGATCAAGTCTTCATTTTGCATAGTTGTCAGAAACAAACAATTTATCTTTTGATAAGTTTGAACTATTTCCAATCAGTATGGTAGTTTTTAACCACTAGGTTTTGAGGTCAGGTGACTTTAGATTAAATTCCAGCCTGACAGTTATAGTTGTGTGACCTATTAGACAACTTAAACAAAACTTCTAATATTTTGTACATCAATTTCCTGATTTATAAACTTGGGACAGTTGCACTTAATGTCTCTGCCATCAGATGTTTGTGTTTTTGTATCATCTCTGCAACTTTCTTACTATGAGGGAGGATCCAATAAACGGAATTTATTTATAAAAAATTGTGTATTTATTCTTAAATATTTAAACTTCAATCACCTTCAAAGTACTTACTCTCCATTTGATGAAACACCTATTGAGACAGTTTTTCCACTGCTCAAAACAGTTTTTGAACTCATTGATTTTGATGCTTTTTAGTACTTCTGCCCTTTTTTTTGTTTCACCTCTTCCATGTCAGCAAACCATTTCCCTTCAAGGATGTTTTTTTGTCTGGAGAAACAAAGAAAAGTCCCTTAGGGTGAGACTGGGTGAATAGGGAGTCTGGAGCATGGGACTCAGGACTTTTTGGGTCAAAACTTCTAAACAATCAAAAAGAAATTAGAAACTTATTTGAAATGCCCATATTGTTAAAAAAAAAACAGTGTGTGGTGTGCGCAATGGGCTCCCTCAGTGACTCCGAGAGAAAAGGCAACTTTGCTTAAGTAGCTGTTCACAAGTCTTTGAGAACTCAAGAAAGCAGCAGCAGACACAAGTATACCTAGGTATTCTCCCTAGTGGCTTTAAATAGTCAAAATATACTTCTGCAAAAAGCATTAAAGCAATTCTGATTTAAAAAAAAAAAAAATTCTGCTGCTCCTTCATGATGTACTCCCTTCAAAGCTTCAAGGGAAAACAAGAAAGAAAAAAGCCCTCAAACAAAAACCACACACACACAAAAACTACTTATGGTAAAAAGAAGCCTTTAACTTACATTATCAATTTGAAGAATAATACTTGCGCTATTGTCTATTTCTGAACAATCCTAGGACATTCCCCTGAAAAGTAGGTGTCCAGTGACCATGAGAACTCTCGGCTTCAAGCAATTTTGAAAGGAATGAGATCAATACTGTCTAGAATTGGAAATACTCAACTAGGGGGTATGTGGAGAAAATGAGGGAAGACCTTCACATCTAAGGCTGTAGGAAGTTAGAATAAGGAGAATAGGAAAGACTTATTTAAAAGAAAGAGTTGGGGTGCTTCCAAAGGATAATATTGACTGGACCAAAGGTCATAGTTTTCTTGGTCAATGTCTATGTTCGTGATTTAGAATTTTCCCACACACCGGGAATTATGATGTGAGTCAACATAGACACAAGCACTTCTCCATCTGTTTTCAGTTTCAAGTTAGATACCAAGGAAGGGGATAACAGGTAAAAGGGAAGTACACCAGGGCATCAGAAATAGATACATCAGGACGTACATAGCCTTGGTATGTGCATTAGCTCCTTCTGAAATGCCATTATCACCTCCATCACTGAATTTCAAGATCTGTTCTTGAGGACAGAGTCTTTGATGTATAGTTCTATTTTATTGCTCATGCTACTAATGGTTTTCATAATAATAAAATAGTTTTTATTGAGGTTTTATGAGGTATTGGATACTGTGCTAAAACTCTTATCAAACATTTTTTTTAAGTTTCTTTTTAAATATTTTATTTATTTATTTTTAGAGAGGCGAAGGGAGGGAGAAAGAGAGAGAGAGAAACATCAATGTGTGGTTGCCTCTCACGTGGTCCCCAATGGGGACCTGGCCCGCAACCCAGGCATGTGCCCTGACTGGGAATCGAACCTGTGACCCTTTGGTTTGCAGCCCTCACTCAATCCACTGAGCTACGCCAGCCAGGGCTCTTATCAAACATTTTTAAATATGCAAGTACTCAATAAATATTTGTCAATTAAAATCTCTAAAACAAAATATTTTATGTAGTAACAGGTAAGGTAAGCAAACAAAATAAGTAAGAATAAAGTGAGTCTTTATTATAACATAATAGTAAAGGCAAAGAGAAAAAGTAAAAATAGTGATTTTTTCAGGATTGTTTTTAGAGACCTGAAATGAGGGCAAATTAGAAGGAAGGGGTATTAATTAGAAAGACAGTTTCCAGTTTAAGTCAATGGAGTAAGAAGAGAAAAATTTAGAGGGCATTATAATTCCTACAAACCATCATAAAAATTCTGAAAAAGTAAAGATATTTTCTGAGTTAAAATACCAGTGTTGAACACCCAAATTAATAAAATTTAAAGCAACACCTTATATCACAGGGGCTAATCATTAGTACAGAGGCCTGTATAATTAATAGTAATCTTTAATTCTGTGGCATCTAATCTTAGGAGACGTCCTTGGGCCTTTACCAAATGAGCTCTAAACGCAACTTCCATATCTCAACAAGGGCAACAGATAATCAAGAATAGTTATAGAAACTATCTTCTAAGAAACAAATAGCTGATATTATAAAGTTAGTTGAAAAGAAAGATTAGTTGGCATTTGTTATAGAAATTATTATTTTTCCTAATGTCTAATTTTTACCCCTTTCTTACTTAACGAGATTTATTTGTGGCGAATGCCAGGCTTTATGAATAGCATGAGCCAGCCCTGTTTTTACTAGGTGGATCACTGGGCTAGAAATAAAGATTCCTGTGCTGTATTTCTAGCTCTGAGTACTTCTGCGACCTTAAGCAACCTTCTCAGCAGGAATCTCAAATCATACCCATCAAAACTAAAATGCCATTTTCCATCTACAGGATGTGTTGCATAAGAGTTGTTAAATGAATATCCTTCTTTATATAAATAATATAAGTTACTCCGAATAAAAGTAAAGTGTCATAAAATTATTTCTACATTATTGTCACACTTAATAATCTGTAATGATATGGTTGTAATAGGACGCAATAAGCTCAAAAAGAATAAGAGTTCTGATTATCCTTTAAAGTTAGTAATTCTTATAAAAAATATATAGAAGCTCTCATGGACGTGTATAAAATTCATTGGTATTTGACTAAATAACTGAGATTATCATGAATATTAGAAGCAAGAGAATGCACTAGACTTGGTGGTGACTAGTGTTGGTGACTGTAATTCACAGAAGAGGGACAATCAAAAAGAGCAGGCATTGGAAGCATGAACACCGCACCGCCTCCTCCACATACTGCTTCATGACCATGGTCAAGTTACAACATCTCCAGCCTCAGGAAACAAGGCTAATGATACCATCTCAATTTTGTGCTCTTTTGCTTTAGGAGAGTTGGATGAGTTAATGGGATAAATTGGCACAGAGCCTGGTGCTCATTTGGTGCTCAGAAATGTGAAGTTTTATATTCTTTCAAGAAATCCTATGAGATCCTTGACCCTTTCGTTACCACACGTCTTTAAAATATCTCCCATTTCTGGGGAAAGGTAGGGTAATTCCTCATTACTTCATGAAGCTTTATTTGGATAAATTGCCAATGGATTTTACTTTTCTTTAAGTTCTTTTGTCTAATTTCATCAAATACATGAAGAATATATGCATTGGGGTGAGAAAATCCATAAAAAAAAAGGGCTGGTTCTTTGAAAGGCTATATAAAATTGACAAACCTCCAGCAAGACTGACCAAAAAAAAAAAAAAAAAAAAAAGAGAGAGAGAAGACACAAACCAGTATCAAGAATGAAATAGGAAATATCACTACAGACCCTTGCAGACATCAAAAGTATAATAGGAATTACTACCAACATAAAGCTCTACAGACACATAAATTTGAAAACTTAGATGAGATGAACCAATCCCCACCCCTCCACCAACTACCATTACTCACTCAACATGAAATGCATTAAAAAAGATATAATTATCCTATAACTATTAAGGAAATTTAATTCATAATTTTTAAACTCTCAAAAAAAGCCCTGGCTGGTGTGGCTCAGTGGATTGAGCACCAGCCTGCAAACCAAAAGGTTACCGGTTAGATTCCCAGTCAGGGCACATGCCTGGGTTGCAGACCAGGTCCCCAGTAGGGGGTACACGAGAGGCAGCCACACATTGATATTTCTCTCCCTCTTTTTCTCCCTCTCTTGCGCTCTCTCTAAAAATAAATAAATAAAATCTTTAAGAAAAAGCTCTCAGACAAAGAAATGTCTAGACCAGCTGATTTCACAGGAGAATTCTGCCAAACATTAAAAAAGAGTGAACATTAATTCTACACAATCTCTTCCTAAATGTAGAATTTGTGTTAATTCTAGTATTACTCTGATACATGCACTGTACAAAAAAAGAAAGCTTTAAACGATTCTTTGCAGACTACATACCCAACAAAGAACTGGTATTGAAAATATAAAAACAACTCATAACTCACCAGTAAAAAATAAATAAATAAATAAACAATCCCATGAGAACACTGGCAAAAGATATGAAGAGACATTTTACTGATGGCTATAAGCACATTAAAAAAAAGTTTAACATGATTAATAATCAGGGAATTACAACATTAAAATCACAATGAGGTATCACTACACACACTTCAAAATGGCTACAACAAAAAATAGTGACACTAAATGTTAGCGAGGATTTGAGAAACCGGACTACTCACTGATTGCTGGTGGGAATGTAGAATGGTACAGTCACTCTGGAGGCAGATTGACAGTTTCTTAAAAAGTTAAACATGCAATTACTACACAACCCAGCAATTGCATTCCTAGGCATTTATCCCAGAGAAATAAAGACTTGTGTTCACACAGAAACCTACACATGAATGTTTATAGCATCTGTATTCGTTAAAGCCAAAAGCTGGAAACAACCCAGATACCTGTCACTGAATAAGTGATTTAACAAACCGTGGTATATCTATATCACGTAATACTGCTCTGTAAAAAATGCATGGACTTTTGATACTTGCCACAACTTGGATAAATCTCCAGAAAATAGTATTTGGGGGGCGGTGAACAATGAATCTGAAAAAGTTGTGTAGTGATTCCATTATACAACCTCCTTCAAATGATAAAATTATAGAGGTCGAGAGCAGACTAGTAGTTATCAGCACTCAAAGAGGAGGGAAGGGTGGGCGGGCAGTGAATGTGGATATGAAAGGCAACGTGAGGGATCCTGGTGACGATACGAACTTTTGCATCTTGGCTCTATCTGTGTCAACATCTTGGTTATGATGGGTACTAGAGTTTTACAAGGTGTTACCATAGGGAGAAAATGGGAAAAGGGCACAAAAATCTCTCTGTATTATTTCTTATGATAGCATGTGAATCTACAATTATCCAAAATTAAAATTTTCATTTAAAAGGTTGTTTTTTTAATGCAGGGGGTGCGGAAACGACAGTCCTCAGCCAGTTCTCATGACAATGAAATACCTAGAAAAACAATGACAGTGCCTTCAGATCACTGAGTATCATACCATAATTTTTCTCAAAATACAAAGTGGGGTTATTTTATGTTGTATTTCATAAAGCATATTATAACTCCCTAGTATCCAATTTTTATGATACACAGGGATTTTGTTCTCCCTTCTGATTCCGCAGTTCTGATACAAATTAAATTTATGCTGATCCAACTGGGAGATGCTAAACCTCATAAAAGCAATTATAGTCATAAAGAGATGTTATAAAATTGATACTGGAACTATTCAACCCCCAGCCTCCTCCCACCCCTCCACCTGCCCCCCCCCACACACACACAGTGCTTGTGTTCTGTGCATGTGCTGAGAGTGGCTCCCAGGTAACCACAGGCTACACAAAGGTATTGATTTTAAATTCTTCTTCATTAAATATAAGTCAAGAACATATTATTATCTTGACTTTCTGAATAACTACAGCATAAAACACCTAACAAAACTGACATGCCCTGTTTGCTGATCTTTCATAGTTTTAGACATTATTAACCTTTTATATTCAGATGAGGAACCCAAAGCTAAGAAACAGTTATATAAAGACTGATGCTGGGGAATTTTATAGACCTTTACTCGTTTCCATGGCCACTTCTTTCCTTCCTCTGTTCAAGATAATAAATACCATAGCCATCATTCTTCTGCAAACGTTTATTTTTCCTCACCCTAGGTGTAGAAAACTAAAAATAATAAGCAGAGGCAGATTAGGGACGGAGCAGCGGGGGAGGGAAGCCACTATTGGGGAGGCTATTCCTGATCTGCCTCCACAGTTGAAAGTGTCTCAAAACAGATTCTCATTTTTTTAATGTGCTAATTTGAAATGTTTGGAAAACAAACATGCAGAGCATGAAAACAGTTTATAGTAGTTTCCAGTCAAGTCAGTTTTCTTCAATTTTACACTCTAAGCCTTTTCTTAGTAATGCAGTGGTTTTTTAGTTACTACATTATTATAAACGCATTTTTTTTCTTTGTGGATAGCTTAGTTAAAATAAGATTATGAAAAGAGACACTGTCTTCTTGTGACTAAATTATAGAAAACTATTATCATAATGAAATTACCTAAATGTTAAAAATACTCTCACTTCCTCAAAACTCTGCTCACATCTAAAAACCAATCTAGGATACAATGAGTAGATAAAATGTACATCAATCAGTTCAAATAAATTGTAGCTTACTCTAGAGACCTGTTTTCTTCAAGTTATTGATTAAAAAAGCTATTAACATACACCTAATTCTCTCTATATCCCAGTAATCAACAAACAGCATGATGAATACTAACATAATCATTTTTAATTTGATATGGAATTGAAGCCATATGAGAAAACATTAATTATAGCATTTAGATTATGCTGTTTTCATAACAAAGATAATTTCTTGAAAAAATAAAACAGCTATTTTTGTGACTTTCCCCTCACACTTAGACCAGCATTCCCCTTGCTCTTGGTGTCTAGCTTTTTTGAAACCAAACACTGCTATTAATAACACCTCAACATAAAAACAAAATGTTTTCACAACAAAACAGGTCCCCCACCCACCTTCTTCCCCAACAAAATGCTGCTTGTGTTCCAGTTTGCATCCCCTCCTCCCTAAGTAAATCTGCTTTCAATTTTGTGGCTTGGGTAAGAGGTATTTGTCTACAGGGCTGGACAAATGAATGAATAAGCACATAACTCCTTTCAATAAGCAGGACATTCCAGCACAGCCTGCACAACAACTTCTAGGTACTCAATCTTGTGACCCAGAACTATCTGCAAACTTTTCTGCTGTTATTCACTCACTCACAGTCAAAGGAATGTCCTCAAATATTCATTACCAGCAAAGAAAGCAGAGTCTCTGACATTCCAGCTCTTCCGAGATGAAATTTTGTCTCAGAAGCTGTGACAGAAATTTTCTCATCTAATAAACTTATAGTAAGTTCTTACACTGGCCAGGTGGTTCAGCTGGTTGGAGTGTCCTCCTGTACGCCAAGAGGTTTCGGGTTTGACCCCTGGTCAGAGCACATACTTAAGTTCCATGTTCAGTCCACAGTCAGAGCTCGAATGGAAGGCAACTGATCAATGTCTCTCTCCCACGATCCCTTTCTCTCTCTCCTCCCCACCCCCCACCAACTTTCTCTCTTTCCCCCTCTCTGAAATCAATAAACATATCCTCATGTGAAGATATTTTTTTTAATTATAGTAAGTTCTTGCCCTCAAAGTCAGTTTTCTTCAATTTTACACTCTAAGACTTTTCTTAGTAATGCAGTGGTTTTTTAGTTACTGAATTATTATAAATGTGTTTCTTGACCAGCAAAGGTCAAGAAAAGCAGGGGGGGAAAGTCAATTCTTGACTTTAATGGTTCCAGACACTTTTGATTTAAGTCAGCAACTATTTACTGGGAGCACACCCTGTGTTAGGCACCATGTGAGGATGGTGCTCAGCAAGACAGGCATGGTCCCAACAGCACAGACGGTCTAATTAAAGACAATTATGGACATATGGAGTGGTGAGCTACTTCAGGGGCATCTGTAGAAGTCAGCAGCATGGCAGACGATATCACGAACCAAATCAAGAACTACCAGACCCTTTTGTCAGCTGCTTTTCCAACCAGAACCAGACCAGGAAGTACGGCAGACTACTGTAACTTCCACCGCTGTAAGAAGGCAGTGACCACTGAAGGCGGCGATGTCTCCATGCGCAAATGGTACTGGCATGTGTACAAGTCCCTCTGACCCATATCTTGGGTGCCCGGGATGACTGTGGGGCAGAAGGCACGTTTCCTGGAAAGGTCTGAACTGGCTCCACCCTGTCTCCTCTGTCCACCCTTCTCCCCGGGAGGTAAAGGAGGACCTGGGTATATCCCACCCTAGAATCCTGAATCATGGCTTAACTAATAGTGAATACTTGTTGGGAAAGTCCGAAAAAAAAGGCAGTTATCAAGCAGGTACCAGAAGTGGGAAAGTATGACAAAAGTAGTAAAGATATGGCACTGGATGCAAGTGTCGCTTTTTGAATTTGGGGACTATATAAACTCAGATGCCATATTTTTATTTTCTCAGTCATGAGAATCTTTTCCCCTTACCTCTTTGGGATCACTTTCAAGAACATAGATTTTACTGTATTTCCTCAGACCAACGGTAAACAAGATCTATGAAAGGAATGTGCTATATCTTGTAGGCCTTGGATTAGATTAAAGCAAAGAGACTGATAATACAAGTCTGAAGACAGTGGCTGCAGGAGCTGATGTACCTGCATAAGAGCGCCACCCGAGACCCAGGCCCCAGTGACTCTGCCCAGCCCCCCCCTTTCACCTTCATGCCTGTTGCCTCATGGTTGATTGCAACACGACTGATGATGCCCTTTGGTCAGCATGTCTTCATTAGAGCAAGGAAGAAAAGGAAGAGTACAGAGACATGCCACCCAATTCTGACCCCTTTTACCGGAGAAGCCAAATTTTTCCAGAAATGTCAACAACAGGTTTCCTCTTACAGCTTCTTGATCAGAATGAAGTCTCGTGTTGAGCTCCTCTGCCTCAGGCCCCTGATGAATTTGGGCAAATGAGGGAGTGAGCAAAGATTGGAGGGTGAGAGTTGAGAGAGGTCAGAGAATTCCTTCCCTGTTCCTCCCCCTTGTCCCCATTGAGCTCTGCAGGTCTGGCAGTGGCCATATCCTCCCATAACTACCGCTTCCACTGGGCACCCTCCTCCATGGCCCCAGCTCTCTCTGGACTCTTGTAACAACACTCAGTCTCTTGCTTTTTCAGGCCTAGGGATGGTAACAGACCCTCACTATAGCTGGTCTCTTGTGCCTTATTGATACCTTTAATCCTGCCCACATCTCTGTAAATAGACTCTTCATTAAAATATTTTCATTTGACCATCAGAGTAAAATTCTCTTTTATTCCAGGATTCCAACTGATCCACGCAGACCTTTAACTGCAACAGAGGCTGGAAAAATAAGAACAGGAGAGCCATACTGACTCAGGCAAATCATGATCCACTGCCTGGAGCTAAGCATATGTCACCACAGACAAATGTATAATTGGGTTGACAAAAAAACATCAGGGACATGGGTATTCCATGGGTGCCTAACTCTGTCTACTATACATGCTTTATAATTAGTGATACTTGAGAAAGCAACCTGAATGACTGTGTCTTTTTTTTTTTTTTTATTGCCCTCAGCTAACTCACTGTCTGGCAAAATACATTTCTGCTAGTAAGTAAATAATAATACCCTACTCTTATAGAAAGCTTTGAGGTCTACAGTATACCTTCACATATATTATCCCATTTGATCCTTGCAGATAGTCTTGTGAGTAAGGCAACATGAGTACTTTTATCCCCATTTTACAGATTAATAAACAGAAGTTCAGAGACCATTGTGTGGTCGCACAATTAGTAAGTGGTAGAACTAGAAAGCAACAACAGGTTATCTGACTCCAAAATCAGGCCTCCAAAGCCAAGTCTTGGCCAATGTGCCTGGCTGTAGATTCAGGGCACTAAACCTAAACCAAGTGTTGGGTAGAGCCATGGAAAAGAGAAAAGCAATGTCTTCCACAGCTTCTCTGACTCCCAGATGTCAACATCTACCAGCAGAGAAAATGAAGGACTCATGAGTTTCCCTTTAAAAACACAAATTCTGCTTCCACTGAAACAATAAAACATGTGAGTTCTGAAATCATATAAATGAAAAAAAAAATACAAAAAAACAACAACAACAACAAAACAAAAAAGAAATCATATAAATGAGCATTGTATTCATGGCTCTACTACTTACTAGTTGCATGACTTTGGCACAATCTACTAACCCTAACCCTCCTGTGTTACCCTGTGTTTATTTTCCTGGGCTATAAAAATGCAGATATTGCCCTGGCTGGTGTAGCTCAGTGGATTGAGCATGGGCCTGCAAACCAAACGGTTGCTGGTTCGATTCCCAGTCAGGGCATATGCCTGGGTTGCAGGCCAGGTTCCCAGTTGGGAGCACGTGAGGGGCAACCACACATTAATGTTTCTCTCCCTCTCTTTCTCCTTCCCTTCTCCTCTCCTTAAAAAATAAACAAATACAATCTTTTAAAAAGTGTAGATATTAAGTAGTATACATCTTAATATTGCCATTAGGTCTAAATTAGATCATTTATGTAATGTGATTAGCTTTAACTTAAATGTAACATCTTATATCCACAATTTTTATGATTATAAATTATAATCATAAATTTTCATGATCTTGGATTTTATAACAAATTTTTAGAAGCTTGGCATTTATTAGGAAACAGCATTCACACAGTAGAGCAAAGAAGCAAAGAAGTTAATCCAACAACTCTCAGATAGTATTAAACCTCAAAAATGACCCCACAATTCCCACAGTTCCTGATCATTCACAAGATCCTGACAGCTGACATTGATATAGGTTTGCCGTGTGACAGGTGTCATGAAGTAAATTTTAATATTTCTCAATAGTTAGGGCTTTTTGGAAAAATTTTACTGGGACTTAGGTTAAAGGACAAGACTTGAAGTCCAAAAGATTATTGAATAAATTAAAAAAAAGATTCACTTCCCCAAAGGTATGTGTTTAGATTTCTAGGGACAGATGAGATCCAAAGTCACAGAGACATTCTAAGAGTTGAATACCTAGAAACACTTGTCTTGTCTTCCCCAAGAGACAGTTATTAAATTCCAAAGGGATGGAATTTGTCCCAACCCAGTATCCTTCCCCTTCTCTTCCCGAGGAGAATTTGTGTACAGTAGGGAGCAAAGGTATTTCTCTTTTTTTCTTGAAAGATCAGGAGACAGCCATCTCCTCCTTTTGAAGTTCCAGATTCATATTTTTGGGGTTTGTCTCCTACAGTACAAGACACTTATGTGTAGGCCTGTCCATCAACTCTTATTGTATCATCTCAGGGTAGAATTGGGGGCAAAGGCAACAAATTAAGGTAATTTCTATAAGTAATAATAATCTGTCCTGTCCCAGCAACTTTAAGTCTACTTTCAGGATAATACAAATAAATACCTTCATTAAACACTTACCACCAGACACTATCTTAAGTGATTTACATGAATTAATTCACTTGTTCCACATAACAATACTCTGAGTTAGGTACTCTTAGTTTTCCTATGTTAAAATGGGACACTGAGGTACAGAAATAAGTGACTTGCTCAAAGCCTCCCAACTACTAAATAGGCAAGACAGGATTTGAACCTGGAGAATCTAGCTTCAGAAGCTACATTCTCTATACCATGCCATGCTACCTTTAAACAATAATCTTTCTCACTGAATATTTGTAATTCACACTGCACCAGGATTCACAACTAGAAGTTTCTTATTCAAACCATGCCCAACTATATATTTTCCAGTTGAAAAGAATTAAATGAGGAGATTGTCCTTCAGCCTAGTCTTTGTAGGTCCTGAAAATAAACATGTAGCTATTTAATACTGAATATAAAACATTCTCATTACTCTGGCTGATGTGTCTCTGTGGACTGAGTGCCAGCCTGCAGACCGAAATGTCACCAGTTCCATTCCTGGCCAGGGCACGCGCTTGTTGTGGGCCCAGCTGGGGTCATGTGGAGAGGCAACCAATCGATCTCTCACACACTCATGTTTCTCTCCTTCTCTTTCTCCCTCCCTTCTTGTCTCTCTAAAATAAATAAAATCTTTATTTAAAAAAACACTCTTGTCAAAATAACTTTTTTCTGAATGGGGTACATATAGGCCATAAGTAATAATGTGTTGATAGCTATGCATTAAACTGATAGATTAATTTGATAGTCCTCTTTTCTGCCACTTTAATTAAGATAAAATTGGCTCTGATATTTGAATAGCTTTAAGTATTTTCTGGACAAACGTTTTATACTTTCCCATTCAGTTCCTCCTGTGGAGAAACCTCTGTGTATCCAGTCACGGGGCTCACAGGAAATGGATGAGACAATCTAGAAGAGTTTTAAAAAGCATTTACCTACAAAGGAGTAGGCAGTGTTAAGAGAACCGACAAAGTCTGGTGCAGCTCCCCAGTACCAGGAACAATTAGAAGCCATTACCAACTCCCTGGTCTGAAGGAATAAAGTATATAAAACAAAATGGCATCACTCCTGTCAACCAAGAAGGCTGTCAATCAGCCATGACACTTTGGTTCAAGACAGAAACTACCTAAGTCACACCAGACACATTTGGCAAGGAGACATGCCTAAGATATCTACCTGCACACATGACCAAAACCACCTTGTCTACAGAGCAGGACCATCCACAGATGGGCTCCTAGGGAAATTCCCCTCTCTCCATCAGGGGTCCTAAGACACTTATCAAGAGACCCAGAGGGGTGGGGTACATGACCCCCATGGGTATAACTGAGGCAAGCTTCAGACCACTGCTGAGACAGCTGAGCTCCATACACCAGAGTGCTGCTCCACTCCACGCTAATTTCTAGTGGCATCAGAGGCCAAAGGCTCTGCTCTGCTGGATCAAGACTATACCCTCTTCAACCTGTGAGAATGGCTCTTCCTTGCAAGACGCTGATGGCCTCCTTGTCTATGATGCTGTCTCCTGGACCCGCTGGCTGAGACTCTGGGACTCTGGTTCATTATCCCCCATTGATTTCTCCGTGTGTTTTATATACAATCTAGATTGTTAGACTGTGAGTAGGATATTAATGCATGTTAATGTTCTACTTTGAGTGAACCTGCATTCAATAAAAGCTAAGTGTGACTCTTGTCTATTCCTTGGTGCCAGGTTGCTGTGGGCAGCTAGCTAAGCAATCGGTTAGCTGACTTATAGGAAAGACTATATCACGAAACATACACTCACGACAAGAGTGAGAAAGGATTATTAGAACCCAGACAGAGAAGCCATAGTTGTAACAGAGAGCTACACTTAGGAGTTGTAACCTTTAGCATACAGACAAAACCAACCAATGACAACTCAGCAAAAAGGAAGCTGGAGGAATACTCAAAACCTATTCCCCTCCCATTATCAGATCTCCACTGGTGGTGCCTCCTGTTGGGCAGACACACCTGAAACCAGAGAGGGAGGGAGCCCTTGGTGTAGTCCATAAAAGTCAGCTTCCCAGACACAGAGCAGAGAGAAGAAGATGGGAAGGCTGACAATGAGAAAGAAACAGAAAATATCAAGACACTCTGTGTTAAAAGAGCCAGGACATGAGTTTTTCCTTCTCTTTGCAAAGGAACTTTTTTCTTTAAAAAAGGCAGTTTTTCATTCACTAGCTACATGTGTTAAAAGGCAAGATGTACACAGTAAGGGTTTCTCTGTAATTAGCAACAAAGTTATCATGTGCCTCCAGCTTTTTTTCAAGGAAAGAGAGCTGAGCTCCACCATGGAGAACCTGGCTTAGTCAAAGGACATTGGCTGTTCAGGTGGAGATCCCAGAAGATAAAACAGACATCAAAGGCACAGCCCAAGGCAAACCAAGAAGGACCAACCAAGTAAGATTTATAGAGAAACTGGACTCTGTTCCGGATAGACCTGTTCAGCCAAGGAAAAGATTTGATTAAGGCTGAAGAATAAAGAAAATTAAATTTATCTGTCAGGTTTTATAGGTGTTGTTTCATTTAAAGACACAAACTATGAAACTTCTATTTAAAAGCCAGCTGTTATTAACCTAGTTTTAGTATATCATAAAAGAAGTTTAATGAATACAAATGGTGATAAATAAAGTTATAGCAAGCATTTAATGAATGGGTCTCTTAGTTTCCACATTCTTCCCATCCCCCACCACCCACCCACAAAGTCTATTATCCATACATTAGTCAAAGCAATTCTTTTCAACTATTAGTCAGATAATGTTACTTTCTGCTTAAAATTCTCTGATTCCCCTTTTCATTTACAATTAAATCCAAACCTTACCAAGTTAAAAAGCCATATCAGAATTTTTCAAACCATTAATGACTCATGAAAAGTGTTTCCCCCAAAAACCCACAGGAAAGTGTACCCCGTATTTTCTTCAAGTTCAAATGTCATAGACCCAAAAAGATTTTCCTGAACACCCCATATTAAGAAGCCCCACCACCATCTTCATTCTCGCTTCTTTACCCTATTTTACTTTTCTTCAAGACTTTTATTATCAAATGAAATATCAGGTATTTGTCTGTCCTGTCTGTTTGTTGTCTTACTAGAATATAAACTCTATGAGAGCATTGACTTTATTGTGTTCACTACTGTATCTTCATGCTTAGAGCAATAGGGGCTCCAAAAATTGTTGATGAGTCTATTGAATGGATGAACTAGTAGAAGAAGGGAGGGATGAAGTAATAGGATGACTTTGAGGAAATAACATACCTTGCCTATCACCTCCCCCAATTCTCCAACCCTACTACAAACACACGCACATGTACACTTCCCTTTCAGTGCCACCTTCAAAACTGCCTACTGCTGCTCTTGCTGGTGTGGCTCAGTGAATTGAGCACCAGCCTGCCAACCAAGGGGTTGCTGGTTCGATTCCCAGTCGGAGCACAAACCTGGGTTACAGGCCAGGTCCTCAGTAGCGGCGTGTAAGAGGCAACCACATTGATGTTTCTTTCCCTCTCTTTCTCTTACCCTTCCCCTCTGTCTAAAAGTAAATAAATAAGAGACTTCTGGACAAGATTGAGGCATAGGTAGATACCCTCTGCCTTCTTCCACAACCAAAAGGAGGACAACAATAAATTTAAAAACAAAGAATAACCAGAACTGCCAGAAAATTGAACTGTATGGAAGTCTGACAATGAAAGAGTTAAAGAAGAAACAGACTGGTAGGATGGACAGAGACAGGCAGCCAGGTCAGAGAGGATGAGCAGCAAATGGCAGCTGGAGGGCAGCTGGTGGGCTGCTGGAGGATGGGGCAGTTCCACATTTGCATGAGGATAAACTGGGAGGAACAACTGGGGAGCATGACAGACCACACAATCCAGGGGTCCAGAGTGGAAAAGAAAGCCTCAAAACCTTTGGCTGTAAAAATGGACGGGTTTGGGGGGGTTGCAGCGGCAAGAGAAACTCCCAGTCTCACAGGAGAGTTCCTTGGAGAGACCCACAGGATCCTAGAACATACACAAACCCACCCACCAGGGAATCGGCACCAGAAGGGCCCAATTTGCTTGTGGGTAGCAAGGGAAGTGACTGAAAGCCAGCTGAGACCCGAGCAAGTGGCATTGTTCCCTCTCTTGACCCCTCCCCAACATACAGCGCAACAACGCAGTGATGTGGGTTGCCCTGTCCAGGTGAACACCTATGGCTCCACCCCTTACAATGTAACAGGTGCACTAAAGAAATATGGCCCAAATGAAAGAACAGATCAAAGCTTCAGGAAAAAAATACAACTAAGCAATGAAGAGATAGCCAACCTATCAGTTGCAGAGTTCAAAACACTGGTAATCAAGATGCTCACAGAAATGATTGAGTATGGTCGGAAAATGGAGGGAAAACTGAAGGCTATGCAAAGTGAAATAAAGAAAAATGTACAAGGAACCAACAGTGACAGGAAGGAAACCAGGATTCAAATCAACAATTTGGACCAGAAGGAAGAAATAAACATGTAAGCAGAACAGAATGAAGAAACAAAAATTCAAAAAAATGAGCAGAAGCTTAGGAACCTCTGGACAACTTTACACATTTCAACATCCAAATCATAGGGGTGCCAGAAGGAGAACTAAAGGGAACTCATGCATCCCACCATGGGAATTGTTTCACGTCTAAGGGAGCAAGGACTCCCATGGAACATGGGACGGCAAGCAGGACCCACATGTATGACAGCGGAATTTCCTGTGGGTAAATCAGGATGGCATATTTCTTAGATTTAAAACTTGCTCTTGCTAAAACCTCTCTCTCCCTGAATCAAAAGAACTTATGCTAATGCATACCTAGCTTCCTCAGACCAGTGAGGTCAGCCCCACCCTATTGTCTTTCCATTTGCGTATCTACCCTCTTGATGTGCCATCTTGGGTGTCTACCACCTAATGTAAATCTACAATCCATGCATAGTTAATGAAGACCTTACAGATGTAATGTGCCCAAGAAACAGCAATAAAAGGCCAGTCGACACGACGCTCAGGGCCTCTCCAAGATGATAATGGCAGGGTCTCGTGGTCCCGGAATTTCTAGTCCAGTGTATTTTGTGTGAATTTATTCATGCACTGCCATGGCAATACAAATTTTGCTGGCCAGAATTCGCAACAGAGAACAGGAAGAGCAAGAAATTGAAAACTTATTTAAAAACATAATGAAGGATAACTTCCCTAATGTAGTAAAGGAAATAGACTTCCAGGAGAGTCCAGGAAGCTCAGAGAGTCCCAAAGAAGGAAGCACACACCAAGGCACATCATAATTACATTACCCAAGATTAAAGAGAAGGAGAGAATCTTAAAAGCATCAAGAGAAAAGGAGACAGTTACCTACAAAGGAGTTCCCATAAGATTATCAGCTGATTTCTCAAGAGAAATCCTGCAGGCAAAAGGGGCTAGAAAGAAATATTCAAAGTCATGAAAAGCAAGGACCTACATTCAAGATTACTCTATACAGCAAAGCTATCATTTAGAATGGAAGGGCAGATAAAGTGCTTCCCAGATAAGGTCAAGTTAAAGGAGTTCATCATCAACATATATGAAATGTTAAAGGGACTTACCTATGAAAAAGAAGATGATCAAAAATATGAATATTAAAATGACAACAAACTCACAACTATCAACAGCTGAACCTAAAAACAAAAACAAATTAAGCAAACAACTAGAACAGGAACAGAATCACAGAAATGGAGATTACATGGAGGGTTATCAGCAGGAAAGGAGTGGGGGGAGAATAGGGGAAAAGATACAGGGAATAAGAAGCATAAATGTTAGGTACAGAATAGACAGGAGGAAGTTAAGAATAGTATGGGAAATGGAGAAGCCGAAGCCATGTATGACCCATGGACATAAACTAAGGGGGGAGGGGGAGAATGGCAGGGAATGCTGGTGGGAGGGGGTGCAGGACAGAGGGGAATAAAGAGGAGAGAAAAATGGGACAATTGTAGTAGTATAATCAATCAAATACACTTTAAAAATAAAATTAAATTTAAAAAAAAAATTTTAAAGTCTGCCTACTGCTAACATCACAAGAGGCTGTTGGCTAGGTGAGGCACCAGCCAGCTGGTGGTGGGAGGAGTGTGGAGTTTCTGTATATCTGTCTTGACCTGCCTAGATTAAAGCCTTAAAGTGATGCCCCAAAACAGGATTGTCTAAAGACCTTAGCATCCCATTGTAAAGGCTAAAGGCTTCACTGTGATCAGCAAGAATGCCCAGCTAGTTCATATTCTTGGCACCAATTTCATCCCTTACGATTCTCAAACTCTTACTTCAGCCTACCTTGTCTATAAACCTAGCCTTACTCCAGTTTTACTCCAGAAAGCCATTGATTACACTGAATAAATATATGGCAATTTTTAATAACTCATCAACCAAAAAATAGTTGATTTCATAGTATATGCAATGTATTCCAAATCTTAAGAGAGAGGGAAAAAAGTTTACTTCTTAAAGCAGCCATATAACATTAGTTATTAACAAGACATTACATCAAAACCAATTGTTTTCAAAATAAGTGAATTGGTCCACTCTGTTTGCAGTGTGTTAGCCCTTGGGACCAGAGACCCATTAGCCCCAGGTTTTGCTGCCCTTTTGCCCTATATTGGGACCCTACTTGTCCTGAAAAGGAAGAAAGCAGTGACCACCATTCCCCAGACAGCAAGGCTGAGGATTAACACAGAAAGGCAGAGCACACCAATTGGGATTGGACGCTCAGAAACTCCAGTTTCAGAGAATAGGAAGACATTCTTAGAAAAAGCAAGGACTTATTTATTCATTCAATCAAAAAATATTTATTTGACAAATATTAGTAGCCTAACATATCAGTCATAGCTGTAAGTAAGCACTGGGGATAAAATGATGAGCAAGATACACAAGGTATCTGCCTTCATGAGGCATGCATTCTACTGGTAACGTAAGGAAAATGAATCAGTCAACAAAAAGCCGGTACACCACTAATAACACAGAATTGTGTCAAATAGTGATAATTCCATGCAGGAAATAAAATGAAGTAAGGAGGTGGGGAGTGAATGAGCACCTGGAAAAGGGAGTGAGGGGGTGGGAGGTACTTTAGCCGAGGAAGTGATAGAAGGCCTTTCTGAGTACTGTCATCTCAGCTGAGTGATGAAAAGGAGCCAGACATGCAAAGGTCTGGGGAGGAAATCTGGCAACAAGAACAGCAAATGCAAGGGCTCTGAAGTAAGGAATTAGCTGGAGTGTTTGAGTGAAAAGAAAAAAGACTAACATGGATACAGCCTGGTGAACAAGAGTTGAAGGAGACAAGATCAGAGAGATAGCAGGTTCCAGATCAAATACATATTTTATCCAAATATGTGTTGTAATATTGTTGTGAAACATAGAAATGCTAAAATAATTCTTAAAAGAAAGGATCTGTGGTGTAAAAAAATTAATAATCATCAAGGAAAAAGTCCCAACTGATAATATTTTTTTAAAACTGGGAAAGAATGGAGGATTAAATAAGAAGTAAGGCATTGACATTAAGAACAGGCTGACTGTGATCAGAGGGGAGAGGGGAGGGGATAAAGGGGGAAAAGGGGGAGGGTTTACAGGAACAATTATAAAGGACACATGGACAACAGCAAGGGGGGTAGAAATGGGAGAGGGAGGCGGGGAGGACTGATGTATTTTTAATAAGTTTGAAGTGTGAAATTCCATTCCAAATATGATACCAAACTCAGAAACCATGAGAGAAACATGGGCACATTTGATTATATTAAAAATAGTGAATAAGAAAACTATAACAGCAATTTCCAGAGTGGGAAAAACACTGCAGTTTATAACATGAACAACTACCTTCCTTTCCCTCACTCTGCCCAGCAAACTGACCTTCCCACTGTTTCTCAAGTGAACACACCAAGCACATTCCTACCAAAGCCTTTGCACTGGCTATTTCTTTGACCTGAAATACTATTTCCACATAATCTCACCTTTTCTGGTCTTTGTGCAAATCGCACCACTTCAGTAAGGCCTGGCCACCTATTTAAAACTGCAATAATCCACCATGCCTCAATCCCCCTGTCTCCCTTTACCCTGTTGTATTGTTTTTTCATAACACTTAAAGGCTTCTGACACACTTTATCATCCATTTATTTATTATGTCCGTTATATCTTTCTGGTAGAATATAAGTTCCACAGGGTCAGAGATTTTTTGTCTCTTATTCAGTAATGTATCTTCTTCACTAGAACAGTATCTAACAGTTAGAGTAAGCATCCAATAAAATATGTGTTGAATGAATGAAAGAAATTGTCATTGCTCTGGCCAGAAGATCAGTTGGTTGGAGCGTCATCCCATACACCAATATGTTGTGGGTTCGGTTCCCAGTCAGAAGCACATACCTAGGTTTCAGGTTTGATCCTCGATCTGGGCACATGCAGAAGGCAATCAATCAATATATCTTTTTCACCTTTCTCTCTTTCTCTTTCTCTCTCAAATCAATTAACATCTCCTAAGGTGAGGGTTTTTTATTTTTTTAAAGAAAATTTCTATTTTCTTTGTGTAACATGTAATCCATCCTATTCCCTATACCAGGGGTTCCCAACCCTCCTGGCCACTGACAGGTATCAGTCTGTGGCCTGTTAGGAACCAGGCCACACAGCAAGAGGTGAGTGGTGGATGAGCAAAGCTTCATCTGTGTTTACAGCCACTCCCAATTGCTCGCATTACTGCCTGAGCTTCCCCTCCTGTCAGATCAGTGGCAGCATTAGATTCCATAAGAGCACGAACCCTACTGTGAACTGCATATGCAGGGATCTAAGCTGCGTGCTCCTTATGAGAAGTGATGCTAGTGCTCGGGAGTGGCTGAAAATACAGATTATCATTAGCAGAGAGGTTCAAAGGCACAGAGACCATAATAGATCAATTACTTCCAGACTCAAATCAAAACCCAATCAGTGAGTGGCAAGTGACAATTAAACTGCATCTGGTAGCAGGCTATAAAACCACCCTCTTAGCCGAGTCCTTGGAAAAATTGTCTTCCACAAAACCAGTTCCTGGTGCCAAAAAGGTTGGGGACTGCTGTCCTATACCTAAGAGCTTTAGTACATTGTTAACATGACCTTAAGCTGTTCAGTTAACACTAGATATTAACTTGATGTTGCTTGGGGATTTTATTTTGCCCAAGAGAAAAAAATCAGTCTTTGTGGAAAAAGTGAAGTTAATAAGAGTCACTTTTCCATCTAATAGTAGTTAACAAAGCAGATTTGTTCACTTTTGGAAATCTTTCTAAAATAGTGTACACTTTGCTATTCGTGTGCCTACCAATGGCAGCCTTTCCTCTTCCATAAACAGTTGTGAAATGGAATATCTGTTCAGTGTGATATTCCACGTGTGAGGCCTGGCATGCCCCTACCACAAATAAAGGGCTAGCGTTCTTGACATCTATTGTGACCACTCTGAGGCTTTTTGTGTTTATGTTCAGGTTCTCAGCTGCAGGTTTGGGTTGGGATTGCCAGAAGTCTGACTACTAAATAAGCAGTGTCACTATATTTAGAATTTAAATGGGAGTCTACAAAATCTGGTTTTGCTACCTTACTTGGCTCTATGTTCTTGGGATTCATTCAGGATTTTTAAAAATTTGAGACAAGTATATGATTATTCTTGGTACATTTTTAGGGTTTCTATTACTTTGGAAAATATTGGGAAATATTTAATTAGAAAATAAATATTATAAGTAATACTTTTCATGTCAAAATCTTTTACTTATTTATGCCTGTAGTCTCTGAACAGTCTTCAGGAAACTCCCTATTTGACTTAGTTTGTACATGCTGATTTGGGGTATAAAAATGTTATAAGGCGTGTTATTGATAAATAAATAATAGCATGTATCTCTAATTCAAGCCAAGAAATTCAAGTTAGTTGCCCATCAGATTTTAGATGCCACTCTACAAGAAACTGAAAGAGCCTACCGAGCCTTGGCCAGATGGCTCAGTTCTGGAAGCATTGTCCTGAACATCAAAAGATTTGGGATTCAGTTCCAGTCAGGGCACATATGTAGGTTGAGAGTTCCATCCCTGGTCAGGGTGTGTACAGGAGGCAACCAATCCATGATTCTCTCTCTCTCTCCCTCACTCTCTCTTCCTCTCTTCCCTCATCTCTCTCTAAAATCATAAATGTATCTTCAGGTGAGGATTAAAAAATAAAATAAAAAAGCCTATTGAGCTGTGATCATTAAAAATTAGTAATTTGCCCTGGCTGGTGTAGCTCAGTGGATTGAGCACGGGTTGCCGGTTCGATTCCCAATCAGGGCACATGCCTGGGTTGCAGGCTAGGTCCCCAGTGGGGACCGAGTGAAAGGGAACCATACATTGATGTTTCTCTCCCTCTGTTTCTCTCTCCCTTCCCCCCCTCTAAAAATATATAAATAAAATCTTTTTTAAAAATTAGTAATTTTATTCTCATAGTTCTCCAATGGTATCCTTCTTTCATTAAAATGTTATTTTGTATAGCTATGTACAAGATGATAATAATATTTCATCTCCAAATGAGATGCTTTTAAATTGAGAACAAGACAATTTCTTCTTCAAGTTATAAAATACTTGGCAAACCTCAGGATAAAAGGCACTCTGCAAATATAGAACATTACTAACTCACTATTCCATTTCACAGTATCCTAAATATTTTTTGTCATGCTAGGGGAAGAATAAAGCTTAGAAAATACTTACCAAGTACAAAGAGGAGATCTGGACATCTTAAATCCTTATATTATAGAATCAGCAATTGAGACTTGTATAAAAACTAAAAATTAGCTTATGCCTAAATATCCCAACCTTCATCCTCATTTACTGAATGTTCCATGGAGGATTAAGTATCTTTCAGCATGAGTCAAAGAAACAACTTTCGGGATATTTCAAACCAAATCTATGAAAAGTTAACAAATTTGGTCCTGTAACAGGATATACTGAGCCAACATTTTTATCTTCACTTTTACCCAAATACCTATAAAATTTTAAATGGATAAACCTACAGGGATAGCAGAGAACAGGAGATTCAATAAGGGTGAGGGTGCATAAAAGGAAAAACAAAGGTAAGAAAGAGAGACAGAAAAGAAAAACCTAGGATAATAGCGATAACAGTTGTTCAAAATGCCAAAAAGCAACCACTCCAAATTGGATCAAAAAGACAAAAGAAAGGGTATCACCCAGAAAAGAGGAGGAGGAGAAGGAGAAGGAGAAAGAAAGAGAAGGAGAAGGAGAAGGAGAAAGAAGGAGAAGATCTGATGTGTGAACTATTCAAAAGAGATTTCTTTCAGTCTATAGATAGAATTTTGGGATTAATTACTAATGAATCAAAGAAAACAATGGAAACAAAACTCTGACTTTGAAAAATGCCAGCTCCAGAAAATACAAGAAGTTGAACAAGAGCTATAAGTGTAGTATAGTACGTAGCTTAGCTGAAAATAAGTCACATAATAATTTAAGCATAGATTATTGATTGAAATAAAAAAAAGCAATACTACACCTTTTAGCAGATCTGAGACATAGAGAAGTATCCTAATGTATGTGTGTATGTGTGCATGTGAGAGAGAGGGAGAGAGAGAGAGACGATGCATGCAAAATCATCACCTTTCTTAGTAGCAAAGCAAAATATATCAAAAACTAAAAAATAAAACTCTTAAGAAGCATATTATCTACAAACCTACATATCAAAAGAAATAGCTAAAAGATCTGAGAGTGATTGTTTCAGGGAAGCAAAAATCAAAAGTGGAAAAAAAATTAAAAGGGACGGGGACTGCCTTTTTATGTAAGTCTGGTGATACCATTTGAAAAGTATTCATTGAAATAAATTTAAAATGACAAATACCAAAGTTATGTGGAAAGAGCAACATACAGACAAATGCACATGCATATATATTATGCATCTGTTGAGATAATCATCTGATATTTTAGTTTGTTAATATGGTAAATTCACTGACTTTCAAATTTTAAGCTAAACTTGAATTTCTGGACTAAACTAATCTGGTCATGATGTATTATGTTTATGTATCACTAAATTCAATTTTCCAATGCTTTGTTAACAGTTTTTACATGACATCCATGTTAATGAGGGATATTGGAGATTAGTTTTCTTTTCTGTGAATGTCTTCACCAGAGCATTGCTGGCCTCATAAAATGAGTTTGGACATGTTCTCTTCTATGTGTTATCGAAGAGCTTGTGTTGACTTAGTATTGGTTAATCCTTAAATCAAATTGTTGGTATAATTCACTAATGAAGCCATCTGGGTCTGGAATTTTCTTCATAGAACAGTTTTTCATTATAATGTCTGTGGTTTTTAATACATACAGAACTACTCAGGTTTCTGTTGCCTCTTGCATGAATTTTTGTGGTGTGTGACTTCAAGAGAATTTCCCTACTTCATTGAACTTTACAAATTTATTGGCTCAAAATTATTCATAATATTCCTTTATTATGCCTTTCAAAGCACCGGTAGCTGCTGTAATGTCTCTTATTTCATTCCTAATATTGGAGTAATCTTCTCTCTCTCTCTCTCTCTCTCTTTTTCTTACCGGTGTGACTACAGATTTATCAGTTTTACTGACTTTTGTAAAGCATAGTGTTTTATTCCATTGATTTTTCATTTTTCTACTTACATTTCATTAATACCTTCTCTGATTTTTATAATTTCCTTTTTTGTGTTTACTTTGGGCTAAATTTGCTCTTTTTCACTATTTTTTAAGACTGAAACTTGGATTATTGATTTGAGATTTTCTAACACAAACATTTAATACAAAAATTTTCCCACCATGCTCCATGTGGGCTACACCCACAATTTTAATGTGTTATTTTTTATTTAATTCAGTTCAAAATATTTTATAATCTCAATTTGGAACTTTATTTGATCCATGTTTTATTTAGAGTATATTGTTTAATTTTCAAATAGTTGGGGATTTTCCGCATCTTTCTGTTATTAATTTCTATTTTAATTTTATTGTAGTCAGAGAACATACTTTGTATTATTTTATTTAAATCTGGTTAAATTTGTTGAGATCTGTGTTGTAGCTGAGAATATGGTCTGTCCTGGTGAATGTTATATGCGCATTTGAAAAGAATTTGTGTTCTGCGGCTGTTGCATACAGTTCCCCATCCATATTAAATAGATCAAGTCTGTCGTGCTGCTCAAGTCTCCTTTGTCTTTACCGATTTTCTGTCTATTTATTCTATTCATTATAAGAAGGAACGTTGAAACCTCCAACTAGAATTGTTGATTTATGTATTTCTCTTTTCCGTTGCAGCAGTGTTTTGCTTCAAGTATTTAGAAACTATGTTTTTAGGTATATATACATTTAGGATTGTTACGTCTTCTTAATGAATGGACTCCCTTATCATTGTGTAGTGGCCTTCTTTAGCCCTAGTAATATTCTTTATCATAACATCTAATTTACCTGTTATCGATATAACAACTCTAGCCTTTTACTTTGTTTTGTTAGTGTTTGCACGGTGTATTGTTTTCTGTTCTTTTATTTTAACCAACAGATGTCATTATATTTAAACTTCAGACCAAATTATGTGCTTCTCATCTCTAATTTACGTGTGAGAAGATCAAGACAGAGTATTCGACACTACCCTGTACTCACTGCTTCTCTGCCCAGCCATTTCCACAACTCTTACTCTTTTCCTGATGCTACTCCTTAAATACGTCCAGGTCACAATACTTCCAGTGCCAATGTTTCTAATTTTCACCCCAATATAAGTAAAACACCCAAATAATGTGTACTTTTCCCACCACTCCCACAGTACCCAGTTAGACTATCAGCTTTTTTAATGAGGAAAATAAAAATGTAAATTGAAACTTTGGTTTAGCTGAGTTGGTTCTGGGACAGAAAAAAAGAAAGATAGAAAAAGAAAAAATGGTAAGTTTCCTTACTGCTTACCTACAGATGCCTCACTTTTTTTGTTGTTGCATGCCGACCAGCTCCTGTTTAAGTGAACTAATAATTTACTTATCGACAGGTAACAGGTTTAAGGCCAAGATCTATACTAGAAGTTTTCTCATTTTATTTGAGGGACTAAGCTACAGCATCCCCACCAACAGCACCACCTCGATCTCAGCTGTTAGTTTACTTCTCTCAGCAGAGGCGGACACTGTGGGCAGTGTTCCCTGGAATAAGCCCTCTGCCCCTCAGGCTCAGTGGAGCCTTCTCGCCAGGTGGCAGCTCCTGCAGCTTGAGCTCCAGTCCATCAGGGCACATTGCCTCTGCTCCTGAGAGACTGAAAATATGGTAACAAGCCGTCAGCTCTGGCACTGGCCAAAGAGCAGGGGTTTGGAAGCTGTTCTATGTTGAATCCCTTATCCCTGTCATCAAAGCCAAAAAGGGAAGAAATAGTTACTTTGCCAGTATGTCAGGCTCCCCACACCTTGTTGCTGGCTCCTCTGAATGAGTTAGTGGAAAAGTTCTCTAGATTTTACCCAGAGCATAAATTTTCAAGAGAAGAGTTCAGAGTTCCTTAACTTCAACACAGGGTCTCACACTGCTTCTCCATTTAAACGTGGAGAAACCAACCTTCCATACAAGTGTTTATTCAATAGTCAAAATGAGTAACTCTACTAGGGCTGTGGACCAGATCTTGGCACTCCCCTCACTATCATCTCCAGAGACCAGAGGTCACTGACACGTAGAAGGTGGTGGCTTAGTCCACGTTACACCACATTGCTGTTTTGACTCATTTTCATTCAGACTAAATTAATTTATTCATCATCTTGTAGATGTATTTATACTTTCTAAAATAAATATACTGGTAATTAAATAATTCAGGCATTTTCTATCTCAAATTTTCATTTTTAAAGATTTTATTTATTTTTAGACAGAGGAGGAGGGAGGGAGAAAGAGAAGAAGAAAAACATCAATGTGTGAGAGAAACAACCTTCCATTGTCTCTCACATACACCCAAAACAGGGGACCCAGCCCGCCCCGCAGTGTGCACCCTGACCAGGAATTGAATTGGAAACGTTCGCTTTGCAAGATGATGCCCAACCACTGGAGCCACACCTGTCATGATGTAGCATTTTCATTTTAAAAATCACAATCAGTACACCATAAGAGATATAGTCAATAATATTGTAATAACTATGTAAGGTACCTGGTGGGTCCTGAATTATCAGGGGGATCGATCGCTTCATAAATAATTGTCTGACCACTATGCTGAATACCTGAAACTAATATAAAATAATAGTGAATGTCAAAAATAAATAAATAAAATCACAATCAGATTTAACTAACATTTTTACGTGCTGATCGATCATATGCCTGCCACTAATTTAGGAAACTTTATTTTATGTAATAGTAGTTTAACATCGAGTTAATATTCTAACAATTCTTCCTAAAGAGGCTATCGTTCATTTTATGAAGTGACCACATGTAATTGCACTGGAAACAAGTGCATATGCTTACAATTTTCTAAATTTCTTCATTTAAATTTCTACAACTATGATAGTGTTATTGCAGTTCTACCTGTGTTCCTTCAGAACAAAGGACAAAAAATCATCCTCCTTAGAGAAGAGTGCTGAGTTGGGAACCTGAAGACTGTGGCCCTACAAGCCAGCTAAGGTTGGACAGAGGACTTTGTGAAAGTCACTCAAAAATTAAAGAAAGTCACTCAAACATTCTTGGTCTGTTTCACCACCTGTGACATTAAAATATTAGACTAAATGCTCACCAGGGGCCTCTCTACTTCTAAACGTCTAAAAATCCTTTAGAGAAAGAATGCACTTTGGAAACAACTAACCAGGTATATGGGTTTTGAAGTGTTAATGATTGATAGGTTGTGACACTGAAATCAGTGAAACATGAATCAAATATTTACACATGCCGCCCATGCGGTGTATTTTCCATTATGGGAGGGTATTGGGCAATGGAAAATTTCTAAAATACTTTTACTGGAAGAGACTAATTAGGCTCGATTTTTTTGTTACTATTATGTAAAGTTTATACTAAAGCAATAAAGACATGTGAAACCCTCTGTTTATTCAGGGACTAAAATGTCATGTTAAGAATTATTTAACAAATTACTCTCAGACTAAGAGGCTTATGATTTGCTTAAGAATAGAGTGTTTTTCTTTACATAAGATGATGATTTAATCTAATTGTTGTTGCTAGTATTGTTAACAATTATAATTCAAAATATCAACATTCTCATAAATTATGGGCACTGTTCCTTAAAGTTGTCCTAAAGTGGAAGTCAGAAATCAGGGCTCACATTTTTAACTCAGCCGCTGGCATACAAAACAGTAACATGTCAGGCCATTTCAATTCTCTAAAAAAAAAAGGCAGAAGTGCCATTCAACCAAGTGCCCTGATTCTGTATGTGGACGGGCAGAGGTCACGTTACCTGTTCTCCATGTGTTAATATGAAAAACTTGGAAAAACTATGCCTAACATTTAGCTGCCTAAATGTTTACTGAGGTTTATTACAAATTGATTATCATGCTCTTTTAAATTTTAAATTTTCTATCTCAACTTTCAAACTATTCATTCTTTCAGGATGAATTTCACGTGTAGATTACCCATTTTAAAATTTTGTCCCCTTTATTTGTCCTGAAATAACATGTTGAAGCTTTGGTGATTACTTAATAATGCTGGAATTTAGGGATTCTATGACCAAGTCCACCTTCCCCCCTCCACACACACCCTGTGGAACAGACTTTGACCCTGCCTCCTCCTGGGCCTTTTCCACCTCACAACCCTCATCTTTCAAATCCGCTTCCGCATGGAATTTCTCCATTCTGTCATTTTTATTATTCTTGCAGTACTGAATTTTATTTACTTTTAACACTATTGTCTTTCTTGAGTGTGTTGCCAAAAACACAGTATGGATTTCTGAGTAAAAGAAAATTATGCTTTCTTTCATCATTATAAGTGTTTTAATAATATCCAATATTTTACTTGTTGTATTTTTATGTGTTGTATTAAAACAGCACATTGAATAATTAAAAGAAAATCTACATCCTTGAATTCAAATCGACATCCTAGAATTCTTTACCTTGAAATTATACTATCATTAATTACTGGATGCTGACCATGATACTCGCCCATGCTGAATGTTATTTCCCACTTACTTATTCATTTCTATTATTAGAAGTTCTCAGTTCCTTCCCTTCTACTATTGCTTAAGTGGAAACTGTGTTTCCCAGAACATACCAGCCCAAGGGGAAAAAATAATCACAATGGCAATCAGGCATCAGGATCTTTCTGGTTCTGTGGGAAATTGAGCCTCTCAGAACATTAAGAATGTGTTTTTCTAAATATTCCTTCAACTGCTCTCTTGTGTTCTAGCTCACTGAAGTGATGCTCCCACCGTCCTCGGCCCCTAAAGCAGTAGCCAGGATGACAGCCTGTGCCGAGATTTCCTCTGCCCCACACTAGAGTGTGTGCTCTGCTGCAGTCCACTGCAGTCTGCACTGGACACCTGCCATTCTGGAGGGACAAGGGTGCCCCGGGAACTTTGATCTTCTGTAGCTGCTGGCACCACTGTCACTGCCACTTTGCACCCTAGATATCTCTGCTCTTTTGATTTTCACTTGTTTTCTGTTTGTACGCCCTCATGTTGGGATGTACTCCTAAATCTAAGAAATGTAAACTAAGAAGTAATTCCTCCACCTAAACACTGGCTGACCATTCTCACTGTTGTGAACATTCTCTTCCCACGTGACAAGTTCCTTACTTCTGTGAAGTTCTTTGTTGCCAGAATGTTTTCTACATATGCATGATCTAGCTTAATCTTCATGACCATTCCCAGAATGGGCAATACCACCAATTCTACAGATAAAATAACAACGGAATCAAGAAATTAAATTAATTACCTCATATCACATAGTTGACAAGTGGCAGAACCCAGCACTAAATCTGGTCTCCAGACCCCAAAGACCTGAAGTATAATATGGAGATTTCTCCACTTTCTAGTGATTTGTATGCCAAATATGCTGCTTCCTAAACAGTGCCTTGTACTGTCTCGGTGTCAGGGAACCTTGGTGGCCCCGTGCCACTTCATAAAACATACCCAGACATGATAGAATCCTAAAGCAAACACCATTCTGGCTCCAGCTCCAATTCTTGAGTGTAAGTGTTAGCCTGTAGTCAAGGGAGATTATCCTTTGGAGATGGAAAGATCTAGGCATGGAGCCACATTCTGCACTTATTGGTATAGGTCCCTGAACCTCCATTTTTCTCTATGCAATTGGCTAGTAAATATTTTCCAGGGTTGGGAAGGGCCTGGGGCTTTTAAACTTCTCTCTTTCTTCTCTTCTGCAAGCCTCAAAGTCCCCTCTCTCTCTTTCAAATCTTTTCTAAAAGTCATAAATAAGCCTTTTCTGATTCTCCCAAGCAGAGTATTATCTCCCTTACTCTGTCAGCTTATCACCAGATTCAAACCTCTCTCAACCTCCCTATCACATTACTTCAGAACATCGACAGGTCTGTCCTGCCCAGTAGGCTGAGAAGGACTTGAGAACAAAGATTGTATCTCACTCAGGGTATAATCCTAGTGTCAGGAAATAGTACGTCTCCCGGAAAACACCATGACTAATACTCGCTGTTTACAGATATGTATCCCTAGATTTTGTTTTATGTTTTCTAAGCCTCTTTCCTGAAGCAATTTATTTTAAACTTCTTACCTACATGTCTCTGACAGCAGAAGAGACCCTCTGACACCAGAGGGTCTAGAGGCCTAAGTCTACACAATTTACTTGCCATAAGTTGAAATTTTGACATCCTAATTATGAATTTGTTTCAATTTTGCTGCTCTCTACCCCATAAAATAATGTGTCCAAAATCATGATAAATGAGATCACCTAGAATGAATTTGTTATTTTAGTAAATGTGAGTTTATTTTCAGATGTGTCTTAGAAGAAAATATGACCATCTAACCAACCATTGATTTCATGGATTTTTTTTTTTACAAAAAAGAATTTCATGGGGGGTGGGAGGTGAGCAAAATGGGTGAAGGTAGTCAAAAAGCACAAACTTCCAGTTATAAGATAAGTAAGTACAGCATGGTGACTATAGTTAAAAATACCATGTTGTATATCTTAAAGTTGCTAAGATAGTAGATTTTAAAAGGTCTCATCACAGAAAAAATATATATAACTATGAGGGGGACCCAAAAATTGGAATGTATTTGTTCTTATATGTTTAAATTTCAGTCACCTTCAAAGTACTCTCCATTTGTTGCAATACACCTGCTGAGACATTTTTTCCACTGCTCAAAATAGTTTTTGAACTCATTGATTTTGATGCCTTTTAGAGTTTCTGCCATTTTTTGTTTCACCTCTTCTACATCGGCAAAACATTTCGCTTTGAGGAATTTTTTCATCTGGGGAAACAAAAGTAAGTGACTCAGGGCAAGATCGGGTGAATAAGGAGGACAGGACAAGGGGGTCATGCCATTTTTGGTCAAAAACTGCTGAACACTCAGCGCGGTGCGAGCAGGTGCACTCTTGTAAATCACCCTCATGAAATAGGCAACACATTGAAAGAATCTTCAAAAAAAATTCACCAAAGCCAAATGCAGCCTCTCCCAAGAACACCAGCTACTACACTGATATAGAGGGTCCCTAGAACTTATCTAGTGGGAGAAGCTGATACTACAAGGGGCCTGCCCTCCAGAATATAATTCCAGGGGAGGTTTTTGGGCTCCCCTTTGTAAGTGTGGCGATGGATGTTAACTAAACTCATTATGGTAATCATTTTGCAATATATATATAAAAATCAAATTATTACGGCATATACCTATAACTAATACAATGTTATATGTCAATCATATACTTCAAAAATTATAGAGTACTTGAATAGCTAGATGTTTGGAAAATAATACTATATTGATTCATTCTGAGAGGAGAAACAGGTAAAGTGGTGGTAGAAGAACAGATTGAACACAAATCATGAATTTAAGTCTTGGCTTCACCACCACTGGTCATGTAATATTGGCAAAGTTCTTCACCTCTTTGTGCCTCTGCTTCCCCATCATCCAGACAGAGATAATAATTGTTCCTTCTTCATAGAGTCATTGTGAAGATTAAATGAGTTAATATATTTAAGGATTTAGAACAGTGGCTGACACATATTAAAGAACTATGTAAGTGTATGTTAATATTGTTATTGTTATTATCACTTAAAAGAATATTTCATATTATTCATGGTAGGAGAGGTTCCACTAAGGTGTGCCAAGGCATCTCATTCCACCTCTCTCACCCTTGTACATTGTTACGTCCATCTAGAAATGGTCATACTCCTGTTTCAGAATCAAATTGTATCGGAGTCTTGTAAATGTTTATGATTTTCAACAGCTCCTCTTTACCACATATAAAAGTAATACTTTATTTGTTTTCTCTTAAGGTTTTACAGTCTTGCAGGGGCTTATATGTTCTACCTGACCGTTGACTCTCTGTAAGAAGTCTGGTATATTTATGAGGCATGGTGTTATTTGGAAAACCACGTTGCTGGGGGAAAGCAGGTCGTGCTTTGTACGTACTCCCCAACCTAGGCTTTGCTGTGGAGATCTGTCAGTAGCTCAGTGTGGGAAATGAATGACACATGAGTTGAAAACCCAACCTTTATATATTGTGCTTTGTAGAAGTGTTTTGAGTATATTGTTTCATGGAATACTCAAACAAATCTGAGAAAAATTAATATATTCATTTTGCAGATGAGGAAACTGTTTCAAAAAAATTAAGTAACTGACCAACAAATCATGGGCAAAAAAGGGATAGTACCAAATTTTCAACCAGAATGTGGCTTAATATTTATCTTTTAGAGATAAATATTGAAATATTAATAAGATGAAGATTTCA
>PVJI01016779.1:0-37373 GCA_004026765.1 Micronycteris hirsuta
ATTTGTAGATGGGCACTTAGGTTGTTTCCAGCACTTGGCTATTGTGAATTGTGCTGCTATGAACATTGGAGTGCATAGGTTCTTTTGAATTGGTTTTTCAGGATTCTTAGGGTATAATCCCAGTAGTGGAATTGCTGGGTCAAAACACATGCAACCATTCATGGGGCTACTGGTTTACTATTCGGCAATTTATACTCAGTTGCCTAAAATCCCTGGGTGAGGAAATGCACTCTTATCCACATCCCAGTTTGAATGATTATTTCTGATGTGAAAAAGAAACCTAATGTTGCAAAAATGATCATTATTCCTTTTGACTTCCATGTGCTTTTGTTGTGAAAAGTCTGACAATTTTCCCTCATAGTCTGCTTTATCACGCACCCTTACATTAGCCATCTGTTTTGGAAAAATCCTCAAAGAATTTACACCTTTATAAAATCTGATTTTCTTGTCTTACTTTTACCATAAGCCAGTATTTCTACTCAGAAAGTGAGTCATAGAATGTTAGCGTTAAAGGAGTTTTGCAGATCCTTCTGTCCAAACTTCTGAAGAAACCTGATGGGGTCATGAGTAAACTGCCTCTTACAAAACCTCCAGCTGCTTCACAGAGCAGAGAGCGCATATTCAGGAGCCTGAGGGTCTGCCCTCAGACTCCACATTGATTGGAAGAACAGAGTTCATTAAATGAAAGGAAAGGTAGTTTGTCAGTTACTATTTTTCATAAGTCAATTTATGACACGGTGTCATACATACGTTTAGACACTCATACACATACACAGGTTGGGGCAAAAGTAGGTTAACAGCTGTGAGTGCATAAAACACAGTTTATTATTGTATTATTATTTATTAATCATTATATTATTTTCCAGGCAAACAACTATAAACCAACGTTTGGCCCACCCTGTGTATACAGTCACACATATAAACATATATTTTATAGATTTCTTCAGCTTCAATGCCAGTACAATGTCACCTATTTATTGATGAATCAGGTGGAGCAAATAAAAAAGAAGCTTGGGGTAAGAGGTAGGAAAAGCCAAAATCATTGGAAGATATGCAATAGCAAGAGGAAATAAAGGAATAGTTAAAAAGCAAGCGGACTGTAAGAGTAAAGGATGGCTTCCAAAGCTTTTGCACTTTTTTTCAGAAAATGCTATTAGTAGCCATAAATGGCAAGGGAGTAGCTTATCACAAAGAAAATTTAAGTGGAGTTAGTTTTTCTAGAGATCCATTCATTCGGTGCTCCATTTTGTAGCCTGGCATGATGGAAATAAAAATGACCTAAACTGCTCTTCAGTATGGAATCTGGCTCAGTAATAGGAAATATCACATTTACGCAAACACACACACACACACACACACACACACGTATTAATCTCACATTTACGTTATACACACACACACACACACACACACACATATATATATATAATGCATCATTCATTTCTAGATCTTGATTTTAGGAGAAAGTTTTTAGTGGGGGGCGTGGCAGATTGTGTTTTGCAGAGATCTGAGATAAAAATGAAATCCAGAACTTTTACAATATTGTTAAATTCTTGGAAACTCAGAATATAAGCTGCCAACAATTTTTGCTATTGGCAGGAAAACCATGAAGTAGTGACTAAGAATCTTTTGGTCATCACTTTGCCTCTGTCCAGCCTTTTCCTCCTAGTTTCCTATCAACCAATTATATAGAAGTAGCATCAGCATCCCTAATACTATGATCTATGCAAAGTTTCTGTGGGCTCAAAGCTCTCATTGCTTCTATGGACTGTATAATTGCATTGGAACTCCTTAAATATTGTCTCTTACTTGTCGGTATCTACATTCAAGTCTAGAGAAGAAACAAGCAAGTTGAAAGTTTAGTAAATAAATGACAGCTAACGTCCAAATTAACATACATTTCTCAGATCTTTCTTTAAATTATTGTTATCCCAAATCCAAATATTTTCTCTACATCTCCACAGAAATATATCCTAGAAACTCATTAGAACTGAAACACAACTCACGGTTCTTCTCTGTCCCCATTACCCAAACATGCTACTATACCTGTGTTCCCCAAACCAGTAAATGGTCCTGTATCTATTTACTTATGACAGAAACCTAAAAAAATCATCCTTGACTTTTACCTGCCCCTACCACAGACCATATCTACTCCAAGTCCTACCCCTTCAATTCCCGAAACATTTCTAGAATCATCTCTTTGCATTGCCAGCACCCCGGAGCTATCATCTCTCTCCGAGGATCCTGCAATAGCGTCCCCCGCCCCGAATGATTTTCTCATCTACCCTTGCTAGACTCCCTATCTCAGTCTCATTCTTCATGGATCAGAGATATCCAGTTAAAATTAAAAATTGATGAAGTACTCCACTGTTTAAAAACCATTCTATATTGCCCTGGCTGGTGTAGCTCAGTGGATTGAGCGCGGGCTGGGAACCAAAAGGTCCCGGTTCGATTCCCAGTCAGGGCACATGCCTGGGTTGCGGGCCAGGTCCCCGTGAGGGCCATGTGAGAGGCAACCATACATTGCTGTTTCTCTCCCTCTCTTTCTCCCTCCCTTCCCTTCTCTCTAAAAATAAATAAAAATAAAATCTTTAAAAAAAAAAACCATTCTATAAATTCCTCTTAGGACAAAATATTAAATATTTCACATGGTTTTTCATTTTCTTGATATGTTCTCTGTTCTCATATTAAAACTCTGTCTCTTAGTTTTCACATCTATCAAATGGGGATAATAATAGTATACAGATGTAGGATTATTATAAGGATTAAACAGATAAATATTTGTAAAGCACTTACAGCTGTTTTTGGAACAGAATAAATGCTATATAAATGCTTATTAAACAAACAAACCAGTAAACCTCATCTTGAGCTATTCTCCCCTTACCAGATTTTCTTCAAAGTATTGATTCCTCTTTAATTATTTGACAACTTCAAGCTTGTTCTCCTCTCAGTACCTCTGCCTAATTTACTAATCTCTTACCAGGATTCTCCATCTCTCACCTCCTTCCCTGTGAGCCCCACTCATTTTGGAGGCCCAGTTTAAAAAAGGAAGCTTTCATTGACAACCTACACTCAAGCATAAATTAAGTCCCTGTAGTATATACTTTATGGCATTTTCTACTTTTCATTTATAAACCTTATTGCAATTCTATTTATTTGTGTGCTTTCCTCCTTAATACTCATGTATCTAACTAAACCGGAAGCACCAGGATGGCCACATTATGATTGTGTTTGTGCCGTTTCTGTTTGAACCCAAGCATTTATCACAGTGTCTAGAAGATGGTAAGTCCCCAATAAATATTTAGTAAATGAAGAGATGAATGACTGAATGAAAACTTCACACCCCAGCTCTCCATCAATGTCCGCAATCCTGTTCCTCTTGTTTCATACATACCTTGGAACCAAATGACAGTGTAATCTTCTCAAGTTTTGAAAGGCAGATGTGCAAAGCTGAGCTTTAGACATTTAGTTTGAGTGGCTTTGTGCAGTATGACTGCTTAACCGTGTCTAAGTCAAATTCAGTGTTATTCTCTGTAAAGCTCTTTCTCAAAAGGTAGTGCAAAAGTAATGAATTCCCAGCCCAGTGATAAATTATTTCCTTTGTCGTAAAGAGGCAGGCTTGTCTTAGGGACTTCAACTGACAAAACCTCCTTTTCACAGGTGGGGTCTTAGAACAGCAGGAAGAGGAAGTGATCGCTGCAGCCGTAGAGGCACATGGGAAGCTGGACTGTAGTCCTATAGACCAGCGAGAAAAGTTCACTTTCCTTTTAACCATTTTAACATGAAAAAAAATCTGTTTCCAAGGGAACAGTGCAGTTAAATTACGAACACTGGAGGGACTAAAACATACTTCCAGCAACCCCTGAAAAAAGTGTATTCATTCATACACTTGTTCTTCTGCTCTGAAACATCTTAGCTTTGGATTGGGTGATTTATAAAGAGATCAGCTTGACTGTGAGGCAAGCACTCTCTTTGTAGCAAGCTAGCGATATAACCACATTTGTGGAAGCAGGGTGTCTTGACATTGTGGGGTAAATTACCTCCTCTTGGATACCAAGTGGTACTAGGAAAAAGTAATTTACCTTCTTCAGGTTACACACCCCCAGAGGATAAAGCACTCACCTAGATGAGCAAATTGCTTTTTCCTTATTATTATGAAATGCCATCCTGACACTGTGTTCTCTTTGCTCTGGCCCATCAGACGGCTGGTTTTTATCATTCATTTTTATGCTCTTTTCCCCGTTCAGTGCACAGCTAGGGAAAGAACTCAGTGACAAAATGAGGAGTGCTGTTTCCACTAGAAATCAAAGGCCACAACCCAATGAAGTAATACTGGCTTGATTCTTCCTCAGATACATGTCCCTGGAACACAGATGGGATCTACACTAAAGGCAAAAACAATTTCCAAAGCAGAACAGCAAGGTACAAACATGTTCCACCAGGCTGATTTGCAGCCACAGAGAAGCAGAATGAGAATAAACGTTCTGAATGGTTTTCTTACAACTATTTGTTACAACTACTTTACAAAACTCTACAGCAGTAGCTTCAGAGTTTAATTTGGCATTTAAGGGCTTTGCAGTCCCTCAGTGAGAATGAGCAGATGACCTCTTTCAGGAGTTGCACGAGTTCTTTTAAATCATGAGGGCATCATGTTATGTCCCCCCAAACCCAATTTTATAAATTATCCTTTGAGTCTTCTTCCAAGAGTTAATGTGACCGCCCTCTTCCCAAATGACTCACGCTCTTTCCATCCACAGAGACAGGTGTGCCATGGATTTGATTGCATCAAAAATAAGCACAAACTAAGGATAGAATGTTTACAGAGTTAAAGGCAGAAGAAAATATTAGATGTATATCAAGATGGGCAGGTATAAAAATATACAAGGGTGTCCTGACCCATCATGGTTTTCATGGAAAAATTCACTTCAAAAAGGCAATGATTTTTGTGGTTTGTTTTATTTTGTTTTCTGGGAACATTGCTATTTTAATTGAGAGAAATGAAACATAAGACCACAGACTTCATAGGTACAGCTGTTATTTTGTTAATGTGATTTTGCCCCTAACTTTCTTTATTTTTAAATAAGGCCTCAATATGCTCACAGCCTGGCTAGTGTGGCTCAGTGGATTGAGTGTTGGCCTGAGAACCAAAGGGTCACGGGTTCGATTCCCCATCAGGGTACGTGCCTGGATTGCAGACCAGGTCCCCCATAGGGGGCACTGGAGAGGCAACCACGCATTGATGTTTCTCTCCCTCTCTTTCTCCCTCCCTTCTCTAAAAATAAATAAATAAAATATTTTTAAAAATATACAACCATGGAAAATTAACATTTAAAAAAGTAACAAATATAGTGTTTAAAATATAAATGCTTCTAAACGAATGACATCTTAAATTACTTTAAGACACATTAAATGTTTCAAAGTAGTTCTTTGAAGGAATACCAGATTAAGAGAAAAATAGTGTTAAATTAAGTTGCTATAAATAGAAAGTAGTAAATGAAACAGAGCACCATTAACATAATTCAGGGACTGCCTCTCCCTCTTGGATCCTCCAGGTAAAGAGAAACACAGAGCTAGAAGGAATTTAGTGGTAATCTTGTCTAATTTTTCAGTTACAGACTGTACCCTCTGATCTTCCTAGATTTGTGCTTAAACTGTCAAGTTCTCACCAAACCCTACCAACACAATTATTTGGTGAATAAGTTTTAGGTTCCCTAAATATAGCACATATAATGTCAGGTGGGGGAGACAGTGGGAGGAGAAGAGGGAAAGAGAATATATCTCAGGTGAAAATGAAAAATAGATCTGCGAACTTGAAAGTATGGCACCCCACCCCCTTGACACTGGCAATGGGCAGTGTCCAGGAGGTGATGCTCTGTTTATTTTTAGGAAGCCCAGGTTCCAAACCTCACTTCTTAGCAACAGCTAATCACTTGTGCAAGTCTTTCTTGCATGTCCTTTCTACATTCCCTTTTTTAACTTCTATTTCAATGTTATTATGAAAGGAAGTTTCAAAGTATTCCAATAATACATATTATATAAACATGCTATTAATCTCCTTCACCAGTACAGCTGGGATTTTATATATTTATCTATTTATTCAATCAATCAATATAGAGTAAGTATTATCTGCTAGTCATTGTACTAGACAGTAGGATAGCTACATTGGATAGGACATAGCTGTTCTTGCTCCAACATATAAAAATTCTACAGACAGAAAGGTATGTTGAGAATATACATATAAGTTAGCAGAGGGCGAAAATGTGGGTAATTTTCTTTGTTTTTTTGAAGATTCTGAGTTGACAACGATGAGCAAAAAAAGAGTAAAAGACTTCTGCTCCTGGATAAAATGTAGTAAAAGAAATCTAAATTTACCCCTCTGTGAAATAACCCAAAACTGGACAAAATCTGTGAAACAGGGGTGTCAAGCATTGAACACCAGGCAACAAAGAGCAGGTACTGGAAACAAACGAGGTGAACGCTGTACAAGTTCTTCAGCTTGCTACTTGGAGATAGTTTCTAAGCTTCACAGAGGGAGGAGGTCACAGGCAGAGCCTGGGACTCTCAAACGGGTCTGAGTGTCCAAAGATGTCAAAGGAGCTGGAGTTGTCAGGACAGAGGACCAAAGAGGAGAAGCTGCACAGAGAGAGAACTCTAGATGTCTCCGCAGTGTCCCAGGAGCATGAAGCAGAGCATTAGTAAACTCGTGTATGTTAGAAAACTACCAAAAGCAGAAGGGAAAGCATCCAAAAGATGTGGAAGTTACAGTGCTGAGCGCTCAAACAGGGGCAGCAATAAGGTTTTTTCCTGCAGATTAGAAAACCGCCTAATTCATGTGTATTGGGTAGAGTATCTCAATAGCAGGAAATAATTAGATTAGGTAAATCACTGATCTCATCCTACCTAACACATTTTGAAAGCAAGACCAAAAAGATCCTTCTGTTTCCAAGTAACTTAACTGCATCCCAGAGCAAAGCTGAAGAATATATTAGCAATATGAAAATATGCAGCACTCCCAAAAGGTAAAATATACAATGTTAGGCATCCAATCAAAATTGGTAGGAAAAATAAGAAGATACAGATCATTAAGAAGAGAAAAATCAATCAATCAAAACAACCTGAAACTGACACATGTTAAAGTTGAAGACAGGGGTGTTAGTAGGTGCATATAAATGTTTCATATGCTTAAAGAGTTGGGTGGTGATATGAAAAATATAGAAATGACAAACTCAATTTGCTAAAGATAAAAAAATCTACAATATCTGAAATGAAAAATACACTGGATGCAAATAATAGCAAGTAAAACATTTGCAGAGAAAAGTTACTGAACTTGAACACATAGAAGGAGAAATGATCAAAACTTAAACACAAAGATAAAACAGAATTTAAAAAATAAAAATCATCAGTGAGGTGTAGGGACACTTCTGGCATCCTAACATCATGTAATTGCTATTACTGAAGGAGAGAGAAGGGCAAAAAAAATTAAGGAAATCATGGTCAAAAATTTTCTGTATTGGATATAAACTATGAGAAGTTCAATGAATCCCAAGAACAAGAAATACAAGAAAAACTACACCAAGGCATGTCATAATCAAATTTCTCAAAACTAGTTATAAAGAGAAAACCTTAAACGTAGCCAGAGATAAAAGACCCTATTAGAAATAGAAGACTCTTTTCCATTTTGTACATTATATTTCTAATATACTTTTATAGTACACAGGTATTGACTTTTATGATCTAAAAATGTCATAAGTAAGAAGAAACTGAGTTTTCTTGTCCAACAATTTCTTGGAACTCTGTCTCAGTAATGTGGGCAAGGACCCCAATAGCTGCGCTTTCTGATACAACACCCAGGGAGTTCTGAGTCAGTAAACATATTAGCTGATTGAGTTCATGAGACTTTCTCAAGGAAACGGCTTCTGTCCTGGGCTCTGGCACACTGTCTTGTCCTGCATTCGACACGACACTTCTATAGCTCTAGAGCACTTTCCTATCTGAAATGTTTTAATAGGCATTCTCAGTGTTTTGTCTGCTTGTTCTTCTTCTGTTGCTTGATTCCAACTTACCACACAAAAATACTTTAAAATTAGTTTTTGTCTCTCTTCATATGCTCTACTGCTGATAGTGAACTGGTGCTTCTGAAGAATGCTTCTAAGTGAAAAGTCTGTTAACATTCCCATCTGCAAGCTAAAGATCATAAATGTGAAAAATGATTTCTCATTGTGTCTTTCAAGTTCAAAATGACTTCAGATTTTGAATTTGGTTAAAGTTGGTGGTTTGAGGTGAAGATGGTGGAAAAGTAAGTGGAAGCTGAGTCCACTTGCTCTTGCCCTCAACTTGGATTTTTGGCTGGTCTTCTTACAATGAACCTGAACAATCAACGGAATCCTAGCTGACACGAAGTTTTGAAGTCAAGGAGTACAGATGCTCCATACCATCTGGTAAGGAGATTTTATAAGTTGAAGGGGAAATACCATGTTCACGGTGCCTGCAGCAGCAAAGTGACCAGACAGAAATTGCAGCTTTGGAGCTCCCTCCCCTCTCGGAGCAGGGAGTCCTGGTCCTGCACAGGGAGCCTCAGCCCTAATCGGGAGAGACTAGGGAGGATATGTGGAGTCTGGGAAACCCAAGCTATACACGCACAATGAGCAGCATGACCATAGCTGTAGCACCAACCGGGAGAGCTCCAGATGGGGACTCGATCTGCTAAAATGAGCAGATTGCTGCACCTGGGTCTGTCAGAGGCACCTGCGGGCTGCAGCCAGCCATGACCTTGGGAGACATTTTGCTTTTGAAGGAGGTGGTATGCATGGAGAACCAGACAGTGACTCAGTAGTGTGGTGTGGGTACCACATAGAGATTTTTAAAAAGGATCTGAAATATGGCTGGGCAAGGACCCCACATGCAGCTGCTCTGCCAGCAAAGAGACCAGACTGAAAGTGCAGTTACAGAGAGAAATCTAGCAGAAGGGGGAAATTGCTTCTCTTGGACCAGTTCTAAACCTCAGCTGTGTCAAGCCACACTGGATCTACACGTTCTTTTCCACTGAGACCAGCTGGGCCAAGAGATCAGAGGTTGGTGCAACACAGGGGAGAAGCCAGAACAGAGATATTGCTGAGTAGCTGGGGAAGAAAACTGGTTTTCCCAGGCTCAAGCCTGTGAGAGGCTCCCACCCCCCAACACTCAGTACAAACTGATCAGCTTTTGCTGATGTGGCTGTAGAGAGAAAACTTGCAGAATGGGAAAATTGCTTTTTGACGTGTTCTGAACTTTTCTCAGACACAACAAACCATGCTAGATCTCTGCGTCTGTTCTCACTGAATCCAGGTGGGCAGGGAGATCAGAAAGTTGGACAATGAGGGGTTTGCTGGGCCCCGCCCAGCTTGGCTAGCAAGCAAACCAGGGACTTCACAAAACAGAGAGGTCTGGACAGTGTCTCATGCAAAGGCAGTGGATTGGGAGTTAGATGGGCAGGAGTAGAGCACCTTAGATTCTTTGCAATCAGGCAGGCACCCGCCGCCTCCAGAGTGCAAACCTCTGGGAAGGAAAGGTGTGCCCATCTTCCTCCTGCAGAATTGCAGACACCACATCCTATGGGGAAACTCTGCAGAACAGTCCCGCCAGAGTAAGGATCTCCCTGCTGGGCATATTTCCACAGGGTACAGAAAGAGTGGAGAGAAACTCCAAAAGGGGCTTTCGGAGCTTTTCTCAGCCCACCAAACCATGCTGGTTCCTTGGGTACTATTCCACTGAAACCATTGGCAGAGAGATCTGAAACTGGTGAAACAAGTGGTATTCAGGGCCCCACCCAGTCTCAGCTCCCACACAGAACTGCCGTCAGTGCCAAGCAGGAAAGAGCTGACCCTTTTACATAGCTTGGTTACTCACATGAAATGGAGAGATAACTCATCAGAAATTTTACATTATTGGAAATAATCTGGAAGAGACCGAGATGTGTGGTGCAGGGGCAAGGGGCACCATCCTTCCTGAAGTCTGAACAGTGCCTTCCAGGGGGAGGTTCAGGGGCTCATCCTCCTAAATGCACCGAAAGCGCTCTCAGAAACAGGCGGGTCAGTGACCAGTCTAAAACTAATGTTAGAACTGCAGAGAGAGGCAGGTGGAAGTGGCACCTTGGTGCTTTTGTAAGTTAGACGACCCACGCCTGGGCCTTGTGATGATAAAAAGCCAGCGTACTCAAATCCCATACTTTACTCTTTCCTTTTCTTACTCCATTTTGCCTTCTTCCTTCCCCTTCTTATTTTTGTTTCAAATTTTATTTTTCCCTTTCTTTGCCTTGCCTCTCATCCCTGCACATATTATTTCTCCTCCCTCTATCCTCTAAAATCATTTTTCTTTCATTTAGTCATCTCATACACTTTTTCTCCTTCCTATAATATTCTTATTCCATTTCCACCTTTATTAATTTTTGCTCATTTGTCACTGATAGCACTGTTGTTGTTTTTCTTCCTTTTTGTACTTTTTTCACTTTTTTATTTCAAACCTCATATTTACTCTCCCCTTTTCTTATACCATTTTGCCTTCTTCCTTCTCTTCTTATTTACATTTTAAATTTCATTTTTTCCTTTCTTTGCCTTTATTTATTCTGTAATCTTATTATTTCTCTTCCCTCACTCTCTCAAAATCATTTTTCTTTCCTTTACTCAACTCATAATCTTTTTCATTTCTTATAATATTTGTAGTCTCTTTCCACCTTTATTAATCTTTGCTCATTTGTCATTGATATTGTTATTGTTGTTGGAGGGTATTTTTGATGGTGTGGTTTTTTTTTCTGTGTTGTTTCATTTTTTCTGTCAGCACAAATGAGATCAAGGAAGAAATCAAAAAGTTTCTGGAAACAAATGAAAATGAACACATAGCAACCCAAAGATTATGGGACACCGCAAAGGCAGTCCTGAGAGGGAAGTTCATAGAAATACAGGCCTACACATGAAAGACAGAAAAATCCCAAATAAACAATCCAACCCTACACCTAAAAGAACTAGAGAATCAACAATAAAACCTAGAGTGAGTAGAAGGAAGGAAATAATCAAGATCAGATTAGAATTAAATGACATAGAGACTAAAAAGTAATTCAAAGGCTCAATGAATCCAGGAGCTGGTTCTTTGGAAAGATAAACAAAATTTACTAACCTTTAACCAGACTAATCAAGAAAAAAGAGAGAGGACCCCAGTTAATAAAATTAGAAATAAAGAGGAGAAGTAACAACTGATACCACAGAAATGCAAATTGTAAGAAATTACTAAGAACAACTATATGCCAACAAATTGGGCAATCTGGGCAAAAGGGATAAATTTTTAGAAGCATACAGTCTTCTAAATCTGAATCAGGAAGAATCAGAAAACTTGAATAGACCAATTACAACTAGCAAAACTGAAGCAGTAATCAAAAATCTCCTGGCACACTAAAGCCCTGGACTGGATGCCTTCATGGGCAAATTGTAGCACGCATTCAAAGAAGAACTAAGACCTATCCTTCTCAAACTATTCTAAAAAATTCAAAAAGAGGGAAGCCTCCTAAGCTCTTTTTATTAGGCCAGTATTATCCTAATACCAAAACCAGGTAAAAATACAACAAAGAAAGAAAATTCCAGGCCAATATCTCTGATGAACTTTGATGCTAACATCTTCAACAAATATCAGCAAACCAGATCCAGCAATACATTAAAAAAAATCATACACCATGATCATTAGGATTTATTTATTCCAGGGATGCAAGGAATATTTGCAAATCAATAAACCTAATACATTACATAAACTAGATAAAAGACAAAAATCACATGATCATATTAATAGATGCTGATAAATCATTTGATAAAGTCCAACATCCATTTATGAAAAAAAAAAAAAAACTCAGCAAAGTGGGAATAGAGGGATCATACCTCAACATAATAAAGGCTGTATATGAAAAACCTACTGCTAACATCATACTCAATGGGCAAAAACTAAAAGTGTTTTCCTTAAGATCAGGAACAAGACAAGGGTGTCACCTTTCACTACTCTTATTAAACATAGTATTGGAAGATCTAGCCACAGCAATCAGAAAACAAGAAGGAAAAAACAGACATCCACATTGAAAAGGAGGAAGTAAAACTGTCATTACTTGCAGATAACATGATAGTGCAAATAGAAAACTCTATAGATTTCACCAAAAAACTAATTGACCTAATAAGTGAATTCAGCAAAGTTGCAGGATACAAAGTCAATATTCAAAAATCAATGGTATTTTTGTATACCATTAATTTACTATCAGAAAGAAACTAAGAAAAAAAATCCCATTTACTATAGCAATAACAACTAAAAAATAAAGTACCTAGGTATAATTTTAACCAAGGAGGTAAAATACCTTTACTCAGAAAAAACTACAGAACCCTGAAGAAATAAATTGGGGAAGATACAAATAAATAGAAGCATATACCATGTTCATAGTTTGGAAGAATTAACAACACTGAATTGTCCGTACTATCCAAAGAAATCCATAGATTCAATGGAATTCCTATTAAAATATCAATGGCATATTTCACAGAACTAGAACAAATAGTCCACAAATTTATATGGAACCAAAAAAGACTTCAAATAGCCTCAGCAATTTTGAGAAAGAGAACAAGTTAGAGGGGTCAAAATACATGAGATCAAACTACACTACAATGCTGCTGTAATCAAAATAGTCTGGTACTGGCTTAGGAACAGACACACAGATCAATGGACTAGACTAGAGAGCTCAGATAAACGCATGTCTCTATGGTCAATTAATATTTGACAATGGGGGAACAAGCATACAATGGAGGAAAGTTAGCCTCTTCAATAGTGTTAGGAGAACTGGACTGGTACATGAAAAAAAATGAAACTAACCATAAACTTACATCAGACACCAGAATAACTCCAAATAGATAAAAGATTTAAATATAAGTCATGACACCATAAAAGTCCTAGAGGAAGCCCTGGCTGGTGTAGCTCAGTGGATTGAGCACAGACTATGAACCAAAGGGTCGCTGGTTCGATTTCCAGTCAAAGCACATGCCTTGGTTGCGGGCCAGGTCCCCAGTGAGGGCCATGTGAGAGGCAACCATACATTGCTGTTTCTCTCCCTCTCTTTCTCCCTCCCTTCCCCCTCTCTCTAAAAATAAATAAGTAAAATCTTAAAAATTGAAAAATAAAGTCCTAGAGGAAAGCATAGACATGAAAATTTCAGATATCACATGTAGTAATATTTTTGTCAATATATCTCCTAGGGCAAGGCAAATAAAGGAAAAACATAAACAAAGTATACTACATCAGACTAAAAAGCTTCTTCTTGGCTAAAGAAATGATCATCAAAATGAAAAGGGAACTGACTGTATGGGAGAACATATTTGCCAATGATACATTGAACAAAGGTTTAATCTCCAAAATATATAAAGACTCATATAACTCAACCCCAGGAAGACAAACAACCCAATTAAAATATGCACAAACACTCAGAATAGATACCTTTCTGAGGAGGACATACACATGGCCCATGGGCATATGAAAAGATGCTTAACATCACTGGCCATCAGAGAGATGCAAATTAAAACCTACACAAGATATCACCACACCTGCCAAAATGGTTATCGTTAATAAATCAACAAATAAGGGCTGGTGAGAATGTGGAGAAGAGGTAACCTATAGGGGACCTTTTGGCATGGTGTGGGAAATGTTGCCCAGCCCCAACTCAGAAAGACCAGTGGGGAGCGAGGTCCGGCACACAAGGCCCACGCCCATGGATAGGTTCTCCAGTGTGGAATCAGTCCTGCATTGTACCTAGGCTGCTATGAGACTTGCTTTTACTAAAACTCCCTCACCCTGGATTGAAGAAGCAAATGTTTACTGCGTTATCTCTAAAGTAACTTCCTAAAATCTGTGCTAAACCTCTCAAGTATGGACTGTAACCAGTTCAACCACTTTTCCCCTTGATCTGAAACATCCTGCTCTCTTTGAAGTAATTAGCAACATTCTTTCCTTTGTTATCTATAAAAGGTAATCACCTACAGCAAACCTGTGGTAAATGAGGACCATCCTCCATGTAATATACCCAGAAAAGCAATAAAGGCCTGTCTAGGCAGGGATCGGGGCCCTCTCTCACTCAGAGAGCGGCCATGCCGTCCCTTTTTCTCCACAGGACTTCTGTAGTCTGTGTGCATTTGTTCATTGCATTAACAGTACACAGACCCCGTGCAGGCGGGGGTCCGCATCAGTAACTCTTAGTGCACCATTGGTAGGAAGGCAGACTGATGATGCCACTGTGAAAAACAGTATAGCATTTCCTGAAAAAATTAAAAAATGGAACTACCTTTTGACACGGTGATTCCACTGTTGCGGATATACCCTAAGAATCTTGAAACACCAATTCAAAGAACTCATGCACCCCTATGTTCATAGCAACGCTATTTATAACAGCCAAAGTGCTGGAAACAGCCTAAGTTCCCATCAGTAGATGAATGGATTAGAAACTGTGGTACACTGCCCTGGCTGGAGTAGCTCAGTGGTTTGAGTGCAGGCCTGCAAACCAGAGGGTCACCAGTTTGATTCCCAGTCAGGGTACATGCCTAGGTTGTGGGCCTGGTCCCCAGTTGGGGGAACGTGAGAGCAACCACACATTGATGTTTCTCTACCTCTCTTTCTTCTTCCCTTCCTCTCTCTCTAAAAATAAATAAATAAAATCTTAAAACAAAACAGAACTGTAGTACATTTACACAATGGAATTCTACACAGCAGAAAGAAAGAACTCCTACCCTTTGCGACGGCATGGATGGAACTAGAGACTATTATGCTAAATGAAATAAGCAAGTTGGTGAAAGACAAATACCATATGATCTCTCTTATAAGAAGAATCTAATGAATGAAATAAACTAATGAACAAAATAGAACCAGAGGCATAGAATCAAGGAATAGACTGATAGTAGCAAGAAGGGAGGGGAAATTCAATGACCTGTGGAATAAAATAAGTAATTTTAACACATATGAAATTATATTTCCAGTATGGAGTAATTTTCAGAGAAAAAAGTACTTGAAGAAAAAAATGGCCAAATATTTCACCAATTTTGGTGATAAAACAAACTTACAGAGATGTCAGCAAACCACATTTAGTAAAATATAAAAGTGGAAAATCAACCATCCCTCCAAAGAGAGAGTAAAAGAGAGAGAGAGAATCTTGAGTCTAGTAGGTAAAAAGGATATAACATATTTGGAATAATGGTATGATACATAGCTAACCTCTCGTCAAAAATTCTGAATGCCAAAAGACAACAGAAAACCTGTCATTCCAGAATTACCCATATCTAGTAAAAATGTCCCTTAACATTTTAAGGCAAATAAAATACACTTTTAGGTAAACTGGAAGTGAATTTGTCAGCAGCAGACCTGTCTTATAAGAATTGTTAAAGGAAGAAAATCTACAGAAGGAAAATAAAACACTGGAATTGATAAATATGCTAGTAAATATAAATGCTTATTTTTTAAATGATTATTTTTTCTTCCCATAATTATTTTAAAAGATGTATGAATTATAAAGAAAAATTATAAGTGCATTCTAGAGTTTACAAGGTATATTGATGTATTATCTACAACAAAAATAAAAACAAAAATGGAATAAAGAGTAAAATGATCTATAGTGGTATAAGTTTCTTACATTTTGAGAGAACCAATATACATATTATTATATAGAACCCTAATTAAATTGTATGTCCTCCTTGGAGAACTGTCTGTTCAGGTCCTTTGCCCATTTTTAAATTGGATTGTTTGTCTTCCTGGTGTTGAGTTGTATGAGTTTTTAATATATTTTGGAGATCAAACCCTTGTCCAATGTACCACTGGCAAAAATGGTCTACCTTATGTTGGTTCCCTTTCCATTTGTTTTTGTTATTGTTGTTCAAGTACAGTAGTCTCCACTTTTCACCCCACCACGGTCCCCACCCCCCACACCCCCCGACCCTGCACCACCAGTTCCTGCCTCCTGCCCTTGAAGCTACCTCCTTTGGCTTTGTCCATGTGTCCTTTATACATGTTCCTTGATGGACCTTCCCCTATTTTCCCCAATTAACCCTCTACCCCCTCCCCTCTGGATACTGTCAGTTTGTTATTTATTTCAATGTTTCTGGTTATATTTTGATTGTTTGTTCATTTTGTTATTTTTTTAGCTAAAAGTTGATGTAGTCCCATTTGTTTATTTTTTCCTTTTTTCCTATTGCCCTACGAGATCTATCAGCAAAAATATTGCTACGTGTTGATGTGGACCCTGGCTTGTGGGGTCCGTGGCATTGTGGCTGAGATGAGACAAATTCACATGGACTACCGAATCCTGTGGAGGAAAAGGGACGGCATGGCAACTCTTTCAAGGGGAGAGAGCCCTGACCCTTGCCTTGACAGGCCTTTATTGCTTTTCTGGGTACATTACATTGAGGATGGTCCTCATTTATTATGCATAGGTTCGCTTTAGGTGGTAACCTTTCACAGAAAACAAAGGAGAGGATGTTGCTAATTACATCAAAAAGGAAGGATATTTGCAAATGTAAAGGGAAAAGTGGTTGAAATGGTTACATGTGTCCTTGGAAGGTTTATCACAGATTTTAGGAAGTTACTTTAAAGATATGCAGTAAACGTTTGCTGCCTCAATTCAGGGTGAGGGAGTTTTAGCAAAAAGCAAGTCTCAAAGCAGCCTAGTTACAATGCAGGCCTGATTCCCCACAGGAGAACCTATCTGTGGGTGTGGGTCATGTGGGTACTGGACCTCGCTTTCCACTGGCCTTTCCAAGTGGGAGCTGGTTCCACGCCACGCAGAATGGTCTCCTATAACATGTGATATCTGAAATTTTCCTGCTTAAGTGCCCATTAGTAGATGAATGGATTAAAAAGTGTGGTATATTTAAATAATGGAATACTGTGCAGCACAAATAAAGAAGGAATTTCTACACTTTGCAATGGCATGGATGGAACTGGAGACTACTATTAAGTGTAAAAAGACAATATTGTATTGTCTCACTTATAAAAGGAATTTAATGAACAAAATTAGCTAACGGGCAAAACAAAACAGAGACATGGAAACAGGAAACAGACTGAGAGCTGCCAGAGGAAAGGGGGAAGGGAGAATGGTGGAAAGAAGAGGAAGGGATTAGTCAAAGAACACGTCTGAGTGACCCGTGGACATGGACACTGGTGTGGGGATTGACCGTGGGAGTGGGGCATGACTGGGCAGAGGAGGGCAAAGGGGGAAAAATTGGGACAACTGTAACAGAATAAACAAAAATAAAAATAAAATAAATTAAAAAATAATTTTTGGTCTTAATTTCAGAAAAAAGAAAAAAGAAGTGAAAATAATAATTACCAATTCTTGAAAATGAAAAAATGGCTATCACTAGAAATTCTACAGACATTAAAAAATAATGAAGATTATTAACAGTTTTATGCCAACAAATTCATCTTTGTGTCAAATTTCTTTAAAGATAAAACTTACCAAAAAATGAAATATATGATCATCATAGTTCTATATGTTTAAAAAAATAAATTTAATTTCTATCAAGAAAACTCCCACAAATAAATTTTCAGACCCAGATTATACGAAAAATTAAATAAATATTTTTTAAAAAAAGGAATAATACAAAATTTATACAAAATCTTTCCAAAAAAATAGAAAGGGAAAAACACTTTCTGGCTCATTTTATGAGTCCTGTATAACCCTAATACCAAATCTTGATAAAGACATTACAAGAAAAAAATGACATAATAAATTGTATTCATAACAAAAAAAACTTATGGAATAAATCCTTAACAAAAATTACCAAATAAAATCCAATAATATTTAGAAAATTAATATATAATTATCAGGAAAATAAAGTTGTTTTAACATTCAAAAATTTAACTCACCATATAAGTAGAATAAAGAGAAAAACTTATGATGATCTCAACAAAGCTCAAAAACATTTGAAAAAATTTAAAAACCTTTCATATTACCCTGACCGGTGTGGCTCAGTTGCTGGGCATCATCCCACAAACTGAGAGGTTGCTGGTTCGATTCCCAGGCAGCGCACATGCCTGAGTTGCGAGTTCAGCCCCCTAGTATGCAAACAGAAGGTACCTGTCGACATTTCTCTATCACACCCATGTTTCCTGGCTTCTTTCTCCCTCCCTTCCTCTCTCTCTAAAAATAAAAAATAAATAAAATAAAATAAAAACCATTCATGACAAGCATACTCAGAAAACTAAGGAGATAAATTCCTCAACTAATCAAAAATATTTTTTTAAATTCTACAGATATTATAATACATGGTTGTACAATATTCAGTGTAACCTGAGATCAGGATAAACACACAATATCACACTCACCACTTTCATTCAATATTTTTCTTAAAGTTTTAGGTGTTGCAATAACAAGGATAAAGGGCATCAAAATTGGAAAAAAATTGGTGAAAATTTGTATATACAGATGACTTCACTGCTTTTAGTTTAAAAATCCTAAGGGATATACAAAAATAACAAAAAGTAATACCTAAGTTTAGCAAGAACTCAGACTACAAGGTTAATACACCAAAAAATTATTGTACATTTACATGCTATCATCAGACAATTGGACAAAAATGTAGTGATTTCAGAGTGAGGGGTGGGTGGAGGTGAAAGAGGGTATAAGGGGAATAAATGATAATGGAAAAATACAATAAAAATAAATAAATAAATAGATAAATAAAAAAAATAAAATGATTCTATCTACTATAGTGTCACCATACAATAGAAATACATTTTAAAAAGGCATACAAATGTTTTAATTGGATATTACAATAATTTGCTGTTGTAAAGTTAAAAAACTTAAGTAAATATATATATATATTTATATATATCATGTTTATACATGGGAAGAAAATATTCTCTGATGTCAAAGTCATTTCTTACCAAATTGATCTATATATTCAATTCAATCACAATTAAAACCCATGGAGATGTTTTTGTAGAAATAAACAAGCTAATTTTAAAATTTTATGAAAGTTCAAAGGACTTGGACTGTCCCAAACACTTATGAAAATGGTGGATGACTACCTGACTATGATACTAACTGTAAAGCTACGCTAATCAAACAATGGATACCTAGCATCAGAACCTACACATACATTAATGGAACACAATAGAGCACCCAAAAGTAGACCTGTGTTTATATAATCATGGATTGCTGACAAAATGCTTCGAAATCACAATCCAATGAGAAAAGACTTTCAAACAAATGATGTTGTGTATAACTGAAAAGCCATATACAAAAAGATAAATCTTTACCCCTCAAGTCATAGTTTACAATGATTAATTTGAGATGGACCATGGATGTAAACATGAATGCTAAAAGTATACATCTTAGAAGAAAACGTAGGAAAATATCTTTGTGACCAGAGGGTAGACAAAGATTTTTTAGACTGGACACAGAGAGCAATAATCGTGAAAAAATTAAAGTTAGACTTCATCAAAATTTAAAACTTGTACCCATCAAAGAATATTCTAAGAAAGTGAAAAAATCAAACCACAGACTGGGAGGATATATGTACAACGCATATATTCAATAAAAGTGACAAAAGATTGGTATCTAGAATACATAAAAAAAAACAGCACAGCTCCATAATAAAAGTGTAAACAATAAAAAGTGACAAAAAAATTTGAAGAGATTCCTCAGAAAAGAAGATATACAAATGCTAATAGAAAAACATTAAAAAGTTCTCAAAATAATTGTTCATCAGGGAACTTAAAAATTAAGACCATAACGAGAAATCACAACACACCAAAAGGAATGGTTAAAAGTAAAAGCATAAGAGCACCAAATATTGATGGGCATGTAGAGGAACTGGACTTTTCAAGTGTGTTGATGAGAATGTAAAATGGTATGATAAAAGGGGGTGTTAAATTCTTAGAAAATGAAGCCTACACTTACTAAGCCCTACTCCTAGGTAATTTACCCAAGAGAAATAATAGAAACATATCCAAATAAAAGACTTTTTACAAGAATGTTCATATCAACTTTATTAATAATAGCTCAAATATGTAAATAAGTTAGGTGTTCATCAACAGAATAGATAAGTTACTGTGCAGGGTGGGGCAAAAGTAGGTTTACAGTTGTGAGTACAGGAAACATAACATTTATTCTTGTTCGTTATTTATTATTACATTATTTTCCCAACAAACAACTGCAAACCTACATTTGCTCTGCCCTGAATATTTATACAAAGGGCTAATCCTCTGCAACTTAATAAAGCAACAAAACTATAGATACAAATAACAGCAAAGGTAAATCTTAAAAACATCCACTGAGTCCAAGAAGTCTTAAACATAAAAGTAACACATTATATGATCCCCCTTTGAACAGGTAAATTCTAGTTGTTTCCTCAGGGAGCTGAGGGCAGGATTGATTGAGAAAGGGGATGAAGGGACTTTCTGGGGTGATGTTTGTGTTTTAAAGGTGTATGCATTTGTCCAAACTCAGCTTCAGTGAAGACCTGTGCATTTGTCATTAGATATGAATTTTACTTCAAAAGAAAAAATATTTTTCTGTAAACAAATATTGTACTAAATGATAGAGGTGAGTCTCCTGAAGGCAATTTACTTTGAAATACACTTAAAATTAAGGTGGACTAATGGATGGTAAAATAAATGAAGGGATGAATAGTTATGATATATGGTAAATATAGGAAAATATTGATGGTAGAATTTTAGCGGTGGATAGATGGGTGTTCACTGTTAACATCTTCAAATTTTCTGTAAATTGGCACATTTCCACAGTAAAATGTCAAGAAACTACTTGTACATCTGTATACTTAAAATATGTGCATTTCACTGTATATTTACCTTAAAAAAAGAGAACTTTATTAAAGTGAGACCCCATGCCACTTATTCCTTGCACATTTGACCTTGTGTCTTTATATTACTTCGTATGCCTTTCTCCTCTATGCCACACTGTCACACAGCTCTCTCTCTGTAGCTTCCTACCCACTCATATTCTCAAAAATGAAAGAGAGAAAAGTGTGTGGGGGGGAGGTGATTCATAAATACATATTTGAAGCATCTTCATTGTGATTAAAACCATGACAAATCAATAGCCAATTTTCTTAAATAAGTCTTATTATTATAACATAAAGACATATGTGTTTTGTCCAGAAGGTATCAAGCCATGTAGTATGAAAAAGAGAGATTTATTAAAGAAGATACAAGAAACATTATACATAGGACAATGATGCCTCAGTTCCCTTCAAAGTAGACACCTTGGGATCTCACACAGTTTTCCCAATGACCATTAACTTCCCCATTGTATTTTCCTGAATTTCGCCCATGGTCTGAAATCTCTTCCCTTTTAAAGGTGATTTTAGTTTTGGGAAAAGCCAAAGATGCAGGGCACCAAATCTGGGCTACAGTGGGGCTGAATCGCCTGGGATATTTGATGTTTCACCAAAAATCTCTGCGTGAGTGTGATGCATGAGCAGGAGCATTGTCACAATAAAGCTGCGAATCACCAGTTGCCCACAGCTGCAGCCTTCTGAATCATCCAAAATAGTTTCCATGGAGGAATGTTCAAGCTTAATGCAAAATGTGATGCAGATTCGTTGTTCTACTCGCTCAATCATTTTGAATGTGGCAGCCACACGGCACACATGCTCACTCAAGAGTGTCTACTGTCCCCACTGCCCCCAGTGAAGTCATCATTATTCATGAATGAATGTGTGTTCCAGTCCATTTTCCTTGGCTGCCAGGTTACATGGATGTCTTTCAAACCATTCTCATTATATTAATGGCTGGACTTTTTCCAGACAGACATCATAACATTCATTTTTTAAAAATTTTATTAAATTTATTAGGGTGACATTGGTTGATAAAATTATATAGGTTTCAAGTGTACCATTTTATAATACATCATCTGTATAATGTTTTGTATGTTCACCACCCCAAGTCTCCTTCCTTCGCCATTTATTTCCCTTTTACTCTCTTCTTCCTACTTTCAACCATCTTTCCCTCTGGTGATCACTGTCTGTGTCTATGAGGGGGTTTTTTCCCCATTACTCCCTTCACCTTTATGAACCAGTCTCCCCAAATCCCCTCCTCTCTGTCAGGGGTCAGTCCATTCTATGTTTCTATGATTCTGTTTCTATTTTGTTTGTTTACTTTCTTCATTAGATTCCACATAAAAGTGATATCATATGGTATTTGTCTTCCTCTGACTGGCTTACTTAGCATAAAACTTGCTAGGTCCATCCATGCAGGTAAGATTTCCTGCTTTTTTTAAAACTGCCAAATAGTATTCTATTGTGTAAATGTACTACAGCTTTTTTTTTTAAGTTTTTATTTATTTATTTCAGAGAGGGGGAGAGAGGGAGAAAGAGAGGGAGAGAAACATCAATGTGTGGTTGCCTCTCACGCACCTCCTACTGGGGAAGCACCCAAAACCCAGCCATGTGCCCCAGACTGAGAATCAAACCAGCGACCCTTTGATTCATAGGCTGGCACTCAGTCCACTGAGCCACACCAGTCAGGGCAATCACAGCTTTTTTATCCTCTCACTTACTAATAAACACTTGGGCTGCTTCCAAATCATAGCTGTTATAAATAATGCTGCAATGAACATAGAGGTGCATATATTCTTTTGAATCAGTGTTTCTGGGTTCTTTAGACATATTTTAAAAAGTGGAATTGCTGGGTCATAAGGCAGTTCCATTTTAATTTTTTTGAGGTAACTCCATATTGTTTTACACAGTGGCTGCACCAGTCTGCATCCCCACCAACAGTGTATGAGAGTAGATTTTTCTTCACATCCTTGCCAACACTTGTTGTTATTTATTGATGACAGCCATTCTGACAGGTGTGAGGTAATGTATCGTTATGATTTTAATTTGTATTTCTCTGATGATTAGTGACATTGAGCATCTTTTCATATGTCTGTTTGTCATCTGCATATCCTCTTTGCACAAGTATTCAGGACTTTTGCTTATTTTAAAATGGATTATTTGTTTTTTTGGTGTTGAGTTGCATGGTTTTTTAATTGAATTTTTCCCATTACCATTTATTTCCCTTGTATCATCCTCCACTTCCACCTACCACCACCTTGCTGCAGTCTCCACACTGGTTGCTGTGTCCTTGAGTCCTTTTTCTTTTTCACTTAATCCCTCAACCCCATAAACCCCACCCCAGAATGCTCTATCTCTGAGCCTGTCTGTTTTATTAGTTAGTTCAACTGGTTCACTAAACTCCACATATGAGTGAAATCATACGGTATTTTTCTTTCCTCGACTGGCTTATTTCACTTAGCATAACATTCTCCAGGCCCATCCATACTGCCGCAAAGGGTAAAATGCTCTTTTTTATGGCCAAGTAGTATTCCATTATGTAAATGTACCATAGTTGTTTTATCTACTCATCTACTGATGGACACTTGGGCTTCTTAGACAAATCTTGGCAATTGTGAATAACAATTGATGAACATAAGGGTGCTTATATTCTTTAGAATTAGTGTTTTGTATTTCTTTGGTTAAATTCCCAGAAGTGGAATTGCTGGGTCATAAGGCAGTTCCATTAAACCCTTATCAGATGTATCACTGAGGAATATGTTTTCCCAATCAACAGGCTGTCTATTAATTTTTCATGGCTTCCTGTTCTGTACAAAACTTTTTTATTTTGATGTAGTTTGATTTGTTTAATTTTTCTTTTGTTTCCCTTTCCCAAGGAGATATATCAGAAAAAAAAAATATTGCTAAGAGAAATGTCTGTGATTTTACTGCCTAGGTTTTCTTCCATAATATTTATGATTTCGTTTCATGACATATTTAAGTGTTTAATCCATTTTGAGTTTATTCTTGTGTGTGGTGTAAGATGCTGGTCTACTTTCATTTTTTGCACGTATGTGTCCACTTTTCCCAAACCATTTATTGAGTAGATTAACGTTACCCCATCATATGCTTTTGCTTCCTTTGTCAAATGTTAATTGACATTAAAGGTATGGGTTTATTTATGGGCTCTTTATTCTGTTTCATTGATCTATATATATTTTTATGGCAGTACAGTACTGTTTTGATTAAAATGGCCCTGTGGTAAAGTTTGATATGAGGTAGTGTGATTCCTCCAACTTTGTTCTTCTTTCTCAATATTGCTGTGGCTATACTTGGTCTTTTATGATTCCATATAAATTTTTTTAATATTTGTTCTAGTTCTGTGAAATACACCATTGGTATCTTAGTAGGGATTTCATTGAATCTGTACATTTCTTTGGGTAGTGTGGACATTTTAGTGATGTTAATTCTTCCTGACCATGAACACAGTGTATGCTTCCACTTATTTGTATTTTCTTTAATTTCTTTCTTCATTGTCTCATAATTTTTTGAGTATAGGTCCTTTACCTCCTTGGTTAAATTTATTTCTAAATATTTTTGATGTAATTTTAAATGAGATTGTTTTCTTAGTTTTGCTTTTTGATAGTTCATTACTGGTGCATGAAAATGCAACAGATTCCTGGGTATTTATTTTGTATCCTGCCACTTTACTGAATTCATTCATCAGTTATAGTAGCTTTTCTGTGGAATATTTAGGGTTCTTCATATACCGTGTTACATCAATCTGCAAATAATGACAGTTTATCTCATTCTTTCCAATTTGAATGCCTTTTATTTCTTCTTTTCTCTGAAGTCCTGAAATAGGACTTTCAGTACTTTTTGCATAGGGTGGTGAAAGCAGACATCTCTGTCTTGGTCCTGATCTTAAGGGATACGTTTTTAGTTTTTTCCCATTGAGTATATTGTCGGATGTGAGTTTATCATATGTGACCTTTATTATGTTTAGTTATGTTTCCTCTATTCTCATTTTGCTGAGTGTTTTTATCATAAATGGGTGCTCAACTTTATCAATTTTTTGCATCTATTGATATGATCTTATTTTTTAAGATTTTTTATTGTTGTTCAAGTACAGTTTTCTGCCTTTTTCCCCAGCCCTCCCCACCTCCTTCCTCTGTTTCCACCTCTGCTTGTTATTGTCCATGTGTCCTTTATCATTGTTCCTGCAAACCCTTCACCCTTTTCCCCCATTATCCCCTCCCCTCTGCCCTCTGGTCACTGTCATGTTATTTTTATCCTTCATTTTGTTTATGTGGTATACCACATCTATTGATTTACAGATATTGTACCAACCTTGCATTCCTAGAAAAAAATCCCACTTGCTCACGGTGTATGATCTTTTAAATGTGCTGCTGGATCCAGTTTTCTAATATTTTGTTGAGGATTTTAGTATCTATGTTCATCAGAGATATTGCCTTATAATTTTCATTCTTTGTAGTGTTTTAATCTCATTTTGAAATTAGGATAATGCTGGCCTTATAAAAAGAGTTTGGTAGTCTTCCCTCCTCTTCACTTTCTTAGAATATTTTGAGTTGAATAGGTATAAGTTCTCCTCTCAATATTTGCTAAAATTCACTTGTGAAATGATCTAGTCCATGAGTTTTATTTGCTAGAAGTGTTTGATTACTGCTTCAACTTCATTAGTTGTAATTAGCCTATTCGGATTTTCTGATTCTTCCAGATTCAGTTTTGGAAGATGGTTGTGTTTCTAGGAATTTATTCATTTAGTCCAGATTGTCCAATCTGTTGGTGTATAGTTATTTTTAATATTTTCTTATAATCCTTTGTATTTCTGTGGCATTGGTTGTTAATTCTCTGTTTCATTTCTGAGTTTATTTATTCGTGTCCTATCCCTTGTATTATTGGTGAATCTGGTTAAATATTTGTCAATTTTGTTTATCTTATCAAAGAACCAGCTCTTGGTTTCACTGGGTTTTTTTGTATTGTTTTTTAGACTTTATTTCTTTAACTTCTGCTCTGATATTTATTATTTCTTTTCTTATGATAACTTTGGGTTTTGTTTGTTGTTTTTTTCTAGTTCCTTTAAGTATAAAGTTAGACCGTTTATTTAAGATTTATCTTCTTTCTTGCGTTGAGCCTCCAATGCTATGAATTTCCCTCTTAGGGCTGCTTTCACTCTGTCCCATAGATTTTAGGTTGTTGTGTTTTCATTTTCATTTGTTTCAAGATATCTTTCAATTTCTTCCTTTGGTCTCATTGTTAACCCATTCAAAGTTTAGTAACATGTGATTTAGCCTCTATGTCTTTGTGTGTTTTTGTGTGTGATTTTGTGTGTTGGCCCTTTAAGGGGGTGCCTGTGTCTCTAGCAGACTCCCTTCTCTCCCTGGCAGACAAATTACCATTGATTTTCACAGCTGGGTGTTATGTGGGCTCCTCTTCCTGTCTCTGGTGCTCTAGGGTAGGGAGCCCAGCATGGGGTTGAGAACTCATACCCCTCAAACGAAACCTTTGCACCTGAGAGACTCCTCCAGAATCTCAGCCACCTCCTGTGGGAGCTGGCCCACCCACTTCTCATGCCTTCTTCCTTTCTGCCAGTCTCAATGTGGATTTTTCTGGAAGTCCTTTGTTGTAAGACTTCTTCTCAGCTAGTCTTCAGTTGGTTATTCAGGTCAATTGTTCTATATTTTAGTTGTAATTCCAGTTTGGTCCTGGGAGCAGGTGAGTGTACCTACCACCCATCTGGCCTCCATCTTGATCTCCCCTCATTCATTTTTTTTTAAGATTTTATTTATTTATTTTCAGAGAGAGGAGAAGGGAGGGAGAAAGAGCAATGTATGGTTGCCTCCCACATGGCCCCCACCGGGAACCTGGCCTGCAACCCAGGCATGTGCCCCGATTGGGAATCGAACCAGGACCCTCTGGTTCCCAGCCCGCGCTCAATCCACTGAGCCACACCAGCCAGGCTCCCCTCATTCATTTTTTAATGGAAGGAGTAAAACCATTATCAGCTGGTCTACAGACCACATTCTGAGTTCTACAGGCCCAGAGGGCAGAGACTGTTGAGAAGTGGCTGGAACAGGGTGCAACACATTATAAGTGAAGTATTCAGTAAACATTTATTGAACTGCATTAGTGACAGTATGCATATGTGTGTATGTGTATACAGGTATACTGTTAAATTAATTAAGCCAGGAGGCACTATATTGAGGTGGTGCTAATGTTTTGGCAGCATAGGTAAGCAAACCAAAACCCAAGTCTATGAATTCCCCGAGGTTAATAAGTTCAAACTTTACGGTAACCAATGACAAACAACCAATTAGGCTTTAACCTATAAGTAATCAAACAATTTCCTTCCTTTGCTTCCTCACTTTCTCTATATATCTTCCCCCTGGCTCCTGTGTGACCACTCCTAACCAGTTCCAGTTTGGTCCTGTCTGATCAGAATCAAATTTTTCTCAAATGCTCAAATAGCTGAGCCTGCACAGACTCAGAAAAATCAGGCGAATTTAAGCAGGGTGGGCACAGGGCTGGTGGCTGGCAAGGTTGTCATGGAAACACTGCCATATTTTGACCAAGGTTATGAAGTGCCTGGGGTACAGGAAGTGGCCGGGATGCTGGTGGAGGAGGAAACTCACAGGTACCGACCTACTCAAGCAACGTAAGTGCCCATCAGTAAATGAGTGAATCAAGAAACTATGGTACAGTTATACAATGGAATACTATGCAGCAGAGAGAAAGAAGGAGCTTATACCCTTTGCAGCAACATGAATGGAACTGGAGAGCATTATGCTAAGCGAAATAAGCCAGGTGGTGAGGGACAAATACCATATGATCTCACCTTTAACTGGAACATAATCAACAAAAGAAAAAATCAAACAAAATATAACCAGAGACATTGAAATTAAGAACAGTCTAACAATAGCCAGAAGGGAGAGGGGAGGGGACTGTGGGAAGAAGTGTTTTCAGGAACTACTATAAAGGACACAGGGACAAAACCAAGGGGGAGGGTGGAAGCAAGGGAGGGAGGTGGGTTTGGATGGGGTGGGGGACATGGGAGGGGAGAAAATGAAGACAACTGAAATTGAAGAACAATAAAGCAATTTAAAAATTAAAAAAAAAAAAAAAAAAGAACTACCTGAGCTACCTGACCACGCTGGACTATTCTATGTTTGAAACCGACATAATGAGAAATGAATTTGAAAGACTGGCTGCCTGACAACCAATTGAATTGCTCAGTATGAAACGATGTGAACTTCCAGCCCCTTCTTTGGATAAGAAAAATAACATCACTGCATGGAAAGAGTGTGTGAACAATTCCATGGCCCAGTTGGAGCATCAAGCAGTTTGGATTGAGAATCTGGAACTAATGTCACAGCATGGACGCAATGCCTGGAAAGTATATAATGAAAATCTAGTTCATATGATTGAATATGCACAGAAAGAACTCCAGAAGTTAAGGAAACATATTCAAGATTTAAACTGGCAGTGAAAGGACATGCAACTCACAGCTGGATCTAAATTAAGAGAAATGGAGTCAAACTGGGTATCCCTGGTCAGTAAGAACTATGAGATTGAAAGGACTATTATGCAGTTAGAAAATGAAGTCTTTCAAATGAAGCAGCAACATGGAGAGGCCAACAAAGAAAACACCCAACAAGACTTCTGAGAAGACAGATTAATTCGGTGGATAGAAAGGAAGGCGGGTTGGGCTTTTCCAGATCAGACACTGGTCTGTGAAGGACAACATCATCTTATGGAAATCGCCAGTGGTCTTTGGAAACTGTAAAAAGTGCACTGCTAATATTCTTCCTGTACATTAGCAAAATAAAAAAGTTCAACTAAAAAAAATGCTCGAATAAACTAAAAATTTTAATATGCTTCAGTTTATCTTTTAACAGTCCACATGTGTTTATATGCATATGTATATATGGAGAGAGAGAGAGATAAACAGAGAAAAAGATAGAGGGGAGGGAGAGAGAGGGGAGGGGGCATTCAAAAAGTAGGGAATAAAAGAGGGGCTGGAAGCACTCTAACTTTCTTCATGATTTTTCCCCAACTAAGCTCTATCAATGACAAGCAAATAATGTTGGAAAGGATACAAATCATTCTACTCTGAACATGAGGTCAAGCTTATATATGTGGAGGGCTCTACTCAGCTTAATGGCTGTACATCCTCTCCAACACCAGAAGATTTCCTCACCATAAACAGGGTTATGTGATGGCTTTTGTGGGCCCTGGATATCTTTGTTTTGTCAGCCTCTTCCTCAATAAAACATACCAGTGATTATGTTTTGTGACCATGATGTTATAAAGACAGATATATTCCTGACTAAATATATGATATATGCTTATTATTTTTATTTTTATTCACATTTAAGAGATTAAAATAATTTTCATTTCCATGGACTGCTATAAGTATCATAGGCTTTAGGCACTGTTCCTTTTGTGCCCAATGAATAAGTTCGCCTTGACTGTTTCCTTTTGAATTTGCTTTATCTTTTAACATTTTCCTTCCCTTCCTTGACTTCCCAGTCATCTCTAGTCATCTTTTCAGTGGTGACAATGTGTACTTTGGCCTATACACCCAGATTCCAAATCCTTTTTATAATTTTCTAAGAAAAATTCCTTTCTTCAGCAGGCAATCTTTTAATTTCTCTCTCTTAGAAGAGAGCCTGTTACACATTTATCTTCTTCTCAGAGCCTGACTTGACCAGCAAGCCTCTGTTGAATTAAGAGAGTATACTTTAATATGCTATGGGCTTTTGAATGATAGGCGTGCTAATATGCTCCTCATCCCATTACAGAGAACAAATGAAAAGCCTGCTCTTTCTCCCAAAGTCCTGAAATAAATTTTAAAATACATAAGAGTAGTAATCTTTTCTTACGTTAAAAAGGCATATCAGAGAGTCTAGTAACTTTGGAAAATATTAACTTGCATTGCCTTTTTCCAGTTCTAATATCAAAGAACATGGGAGCTGAACACCAGTACATGAAAAGTACAGACCATTCAATGCAACATATCTGCTTTAAGGACTTATATATGATGTGCTCTGAAATAGGACTGGGGATATACAAAGCATGAATAAAGCACTGTTTCTACTCTCGAGGAACATGAATTCTACACACGGAAATAAATATGGCAATAAATAATATAAATGAAATTTGTTAGACTATATGATAGAAAACACATAGAGAATAAATATCATGAAAACAAAGAAAGTTTCAGGGACTATTCCCAACTATGTTTTCACTTCACATGAAGGTTACCATATACCCAATTCCACATCAATGTAACTTGAGGTCTGTATCTGCAGGTAGAGTATATTTCCCCTCCCCATTATCAGGCTTGGCTGTATGACTTGCCTTGGCCATTGGGATCTAAGCAGAAGTGACACTGTGCTAGTCACAAGCACAAGCTTTAATGTGAAGTGCTCCATGTGGCATGGTCTCTTGCAGGTCTTCCCTTTGAACATTGCATGTCCTAGACAGGGACAATCCCTTTTTCTAGGTTCTTAGCACGAGACTATATATGCACCCAACAGAGCATAAGCAGTATGAACTGCTCCAAAACTGCTCCTCACACCCATGTCCAAAAAGCAAATGCTTGCTGTTGTAAGCTATTGAGATTTTAAAATTATTATTACAGCAAAGACTGACAATACAAATAAGTTTGGCCATCATAGCTTATTGTATATTTTCTATATGACCATCCATACATCTAAATCTTAGCAGTAGAAAGGGTACTACTTGATTGGTATTAATACAATTACTTGGAAAAACAGAACCAAAAATCCATGATGGTTTACCATAATTCTTTAAAAAGATACAGGAGATCATATCATAAAAATAGATAAATAAAATCATATTTTGAGAACTTCTTGTGAAATTTGTACACTCATTCTTTTCTGATGGCACTGTAATTGGCCCCAAGTCTTCAGGAAAGTAATTGTGTGGACTGCAAAACCATTTTTATTTTGGGCCAATACCATTCTTGAAAATATGTTTTAAAACTTATTTTTAATGAGAAAAAAAGCATCTCATTGGTTATCTATAATGGTACAAGTGCTAGAATTTGCCCTGGCTGGTGTAGCTCAGTGGACTGAGTGCGGGCTGGGAACCAAAAGATCCCGGTTTGATTCCCAGTCAGGGCACATGCCTGGGTTACTAGGCCAGGTCCCCAGTGAGGGCCATGTGAGAGGCAACCATATATTGCTGTTTCTCTCCCTCTCTTTCTCCCTCCCTTCCCCTTTCTCTAAAAATAAATAAAATCTTAAAAAAAATGCTAGAATTTTGCACAACTATATAAGTATTACATAAATTATGGCAAACCAGTATTATGGAATTGTATGAAACATTGAAGTTGTGCTTATGAAAACGCTATATAGCAATGGGGCAGAGGTTTATAAAGTATTATTAAGTGAAAAGAACAGATTGAGTTGGAATATACACTTACAGAATGGGGCACAAGTAAGTTCATAGTTGTGAGTGTGCAAAGCAGAGTTTATTCTTGTATTATTATTAGTTACTGTATTATTTTCCATGTGAACAACTGTAAACATACCTTCGTTCCACCTCGTATAATTATAATTCTGTAAATATGTAAGCATATAAGTTAAAATGAATATTGAAAGGAGTCCTTGATATCCCATCACCCTAATGCAACTATTTTGAATACTTTTTCTTGATGTGTCTAAGACAGAACTAAAAAAGACAAAACCAACTACCTTCACAAACAGCAACACTCTGTGCCAGCAATCCTCCTATTATCGTGTTTAGTCTCTCACCCCAAACAGTCTCCAAAGTTTCAGTTGCAAATCTGTGTCTGATGTACAAAATCAGCTTTGCTTATTATAATTAGAAGCCTAGTACAGAGTATTTTTGAACTGGTATTATACTTTGAAAGACAGAGAACCAAACTAGAAACTATAATATACTTGGTACAACTAAAACAATTAATAGTACTTAGCCTGGAGAAGAGATTTAAGAAGGTAAAATGTTATTCTATCAGTAAATGAAGACTTTAATTATTCTACGTGGAAGAATAGGCAGAAATGTAAACAATAGATTAAATTAGAAAATAACCTATCAAACTCATACTATAAAAAGGCTAAAGAATTGTTTCAGGCTGAAACAAAATAAAGGGAAATGCAATGTTTTATCCTGGAATAGATCCTGGACCAGAAAGAAAAAAGACTGTTGATACAGGAGCAAAATTACAGCAGGGTCTGTGGATTTGGTAGTACTGTTGCATTGATGGTTGTTTCCTTTTTGAATAATTGTATGATGGTAATGTTGGAGGGAGTCCTTGTTCTTGGGAAATATACGCTGGAGAATTTGTGGGTGATGGCACAGTATGTCTGAAGCTTGCTCTCAAGTTGTTCTGAAAAAGATTAATAAGATAGATGAATAGATAGATAACAAGTGTGGCAACATGTTAAGAATTCAGAAAATCTTACGAAAGATATAGATCAGTATAGTTCAACGTTTTGGTGTCTCTGGGCCACACTGGAAAAGAAGAAGAATCATCTTGGGCCACACACTAAATACACAAAAGCTAACAAAAACTAATGAGCAAAAAAAAGGTCCATGCTTAATTTTCGTGATATCCACCACCACAGATAAGAAAAACATCTTCACATAATGACCCTAATTATGTAGTGGCCCTTTTGATAATCTTTTAAAATCACTGCACAGGTCCCAAGTTTGAAATCACTAATATAGAAAATGTACATATCTAAGTAATAAGATTTAGTATAAAACAGTAATAAAGCTAAGTAATGTTGTAAGTGAATTTACGATTTTGTGTTGGGCCACATTCATAGCCAGCCTGGGCTGCATGCAGCCCATGGGCCGTGGGTTGGATATCCCTGATATAGACCATGATCTACATCTCTGATGTAGATGTTGCAAGTTTTATGTAATCTTGAAATTATTATAACATAAATTATATACAATTAAACCTCAGAAAAAAATCAGGAAAAATTAAATATGAGAAATTAAACTTATGTTGTCCCAGTTTGATAGTGCCCCCTTGCCTCTGGCAGAACCAAATCAAATCCTCTCTAGATAAAAGAGTCTTCATCTAAGTTCAAGAGTCCCAATAATCAAGTTCAAATAATTATGATCTTTCAATAAAAATGAATGAAATACATGAATAAATAATTTACCAAGAGTCAGAAGAAATAAAAAACAACACATTTAGAACTCTCAAGACTTTGATACTGAGATTTTTGGATGAAAAATATAAAAGTATATTTAATTTATTTAAAGAAATAAAGGCCAGAATCCAAAAAAAAAAAAAAGAACAAATAATGTGCTATCGAAAATACCCAGTCATATTTGACAATGTACCGAGATATCTTTCAGAAATAAAAATATAATTAATGGAATTTAAACTCAGTTGTTTGTAGGATAACCCATGGAAAATTATTTAACTGGAAAATAGATCTAAAAATCTGTTACTCAGATACAACCCACAGATACGAAAAGATAAAAGAATATGAGTCATAGCAACCTAAAAGACACAATCAGTTCTAATACATTTCCTGTTTCAGTTCCAGAAGAGGCAAAAACAAAGAACGAGAGAAAGGCAAGATCAGAGGAGGAGATAACAGCTGAGAATAAATTCACTGGCACAAAATTGGTCAGGAAGGCTAAATATATATAAAACCATACCTAGATATACCAAAATCAAATTTCGGAGCAATTAAGACAAACAGATCAGAAAAGCATACAAAGTACAATTCTAAAGGATAATTAGGCTTTCTTTCTCAATAGCAGTGATAGAAGTCAAAAAGAGAGGTGCTGAAAGAAAGTAAATGTTGGGTTGGCCAAAAAGATCATTTAGTTTTTTCCATAAAATAAAAGACACATTTTTCATTTGCACCAATAACTTTATTGACTTGGATATTTTCAGTATGTCAGCTGTCTCCCGTGTGGTATAATGTTGATTATTCTCAGTGACTGTCTCAATTTGATAGGTATCAAGTTCAATTGGTCTACCCGACCATGGAGCATCGTCCAGGGCGAGAGCTCTGGCAGGAAACTTCGCAAACCACTTTTGACACATGTGTGATCAGTCCCAGCACCTTCTCCATACACTGCACTAATCTGGTTTTGGTTTGTTTTTCGTTTTTTGGTTGGTTTTTTTTTTTTTGCATTTCAGTTTCATTTTTACCTTTCTTGAAATAATAAAGCACAATCAGCCAAAAATCTAGTGCATTTTTCTTCAATCTTCAGTATTAAAATGGCTACACAAAAATTCACCAATTCCAATAAATTTTATAAGTGCATGCTGATATGGCAGCTGTTGCAATATAATCTAACAAAATTATTTCGAATGAAGTTACAGACAACTAAGCACTACTAGAGCCACCTTATAGAAAAAAACCTAATGTACTTTTTGGCCAATCCAAAATTAACCTAGAAGTAAGCAGTTTACAAGATTCCACACAGTTATGCTTTAAAACTTAAAGATGTGTATATTGACCAGATCCTTAATTTGATCCTTCTTGAAAGGCCATGTTTTAGTCAGATTTTGTTGATTTGAGCATTTTTTAATTTTGTCTTTTAGTACTTGAGATTGAGTAGCAGTTCTCTTCTAATTCCATGAATCCAAGAACGATGGGCCTCTCTATTCCTCTTCATTCCTGCTCGTAAACTGGCCAATTGGTGTCTGAACGTGTCTTTCTTTTAATAACTTACTGAAGACAGACATAACAAGCAATGCATACCACAAAACAATTGCTTTCTGATTCCCTTTTTTGTAGCAAGAATTTTGTTGGGAGAAGATCTTCATTCCAAAAAACTGAAGGCATTATTTTCACTGAATGTTTTGCCACAGCACAAAATGAATTGCCATCTTTCCAGCCTCTGACAACAATTTTCTCACTATCCACACTCTGATCATTTAGTTGAAGCCAATTGCTTTATATACTTTAGGTTGCTCTTAGGTATCCAACTTTGAATACAAACTTCTGTATAGGTCAAGATGGAGCTAGTAATAAGCGGTCCCCAAAAGCTCAGGGTCAGAAAATAATAAAAGTTCATTTCTCACTAAACATTTTGGATCTATTTTACATTATGCTTACTTAGTGATGCAATATGAGAAAGAATCTACAATTGAGAATGTCACTTCTCGTGGCAAATATCAAGATGACTGTCCAGAACCCTCTCGGAGGAAGTACTTTCTGCGCAGGTGCAGGAAAAGCTTCCCAGCTGACAGGGCCAGGTTTAGGTTGAGGTAAATTAGGCAAGTGAGGCACCAAAAAAAAGTCAGGCGAGGTGTAAAATTAAAAGGGCACCAAAAACCCTTTAATGATAATAAATCATATTTTAATAAAATATTTTTAAAATAAAACATAAAAAAACAATATCAAATTTAACTGAAAACTGGCTGTCAGCTCCTTCAGGGTCATCCTCAGCCACAGAAACCCCTTTGCCCCAGGTCACCACCTTTATAACTAAACACCTATAGAACAATATTCATGATCTATCCTATATTAGAGTAAAATATTTATATGTATAATTCTAGAAAAATGCATGCACAAATAGACAAAATATTTTTACTTGTTTCTTTGAGCATTTTAAGCCATTTGGCTCCCTAATTTTTAAATAAATATTGAGCATTTTAAGCCATTTGGCTCCCTAATTTTTAAAAAACTGATGATAAAATTTGTTAAATGATTATTGTTTTTAAAAATTGTGAATATAAGTGTATCTCTATAATGCTAGGACCTACAGGTATACTTTTGATGGTTAAATATAACTTGACAAATAATCAAACTTTAAGTCAATATTAAAAATGCAGAACAACCCATTCCCTTTGTTTCCCAATGCTTGAAGTTAAATGTCAAATTTTTAATGTTGTAAAATACTTTATGGCCTTCAAATAAATGCGTGAAGAAAGCTAAAACATCACTCCTTTCTCTCAAACTAGTAAATAGGCTCTTGGTATAATAAGCTTTTGATCACTGTAGTGTACAAAACGATTAGATAGATTTCAGGTCATACTGGCTTTTTATTTTATTTTATTTTTTTGCAATGGCTTCTTTTGAATTTTACTTCTTATTGTTGTTCAGTTATGGTGGTCCCCATTTTCCCCCCATTACTCTCCCCTGCCCTACCTGCCCCTACCTCCCACATTCAATCCCCACCCCACCCCCGTTGTTTTGATTCATTCTCATTTATACATCTTGACCTGATATGTGATGATAAAAGTGGGTTTTGACGATCTATTATGCCCTAAATCAAACATGAGAAGGTGAATCTGAGAAGAAAACATTTCTTAGGAATCTCTATTACACTAGATTGTAACACTCCTTGAACTGTACTGAAACTGGGTTTCGTAGGCAGGATGACCTCTCAGACCTACTCAATGCACAGGCTTCTGTGAAAGTCTCTGAGAAGGAGAGGCAGGTTGGGGTGGGCCAGGTGTCATTTTAACAGCTAAAGTAGGCATTATGAGTGCTGCTTATATGGCACTGAAGCAACAGGTCAGGCTAATCAATTCTGAGAAAAAGTCTGTTCACAGATTAATGTCATTATGACCCAGTCACTACCCGTGGCAGGTAAATGCAACAATACTGTAGAAAAGGCCAACAGCCAGAGCTTTCCTTAGCGTCCTCTGGCCTTTCTGGCATCTTTCTTCCACCTGGTGTTGTCTCTCTGCCAAAGCAAAGACTCTTAGCGCCATTGTGCTCTCCTTCCCCTCCTCTCACTATCTAAACTTTTTTCATAGAGTTGCTCCTTTGGAAGGAATCAGAAAAGGAAAGTCACACTGATATATGTGACTGAACTAATATTTTAACTATTTCTAATGAGTTTTTCTAACATAACTTTTATCACATGACATAAGAACCTACCTCGAGTTTTTTGTTTGTTGTCTGTTTTCCTCCAGTAGAGTGCAAGCATCATGAGAGCAAAGAGCTTCCTTGTCTAATTCATTTTTTAATCTCCAGCGATCTAGGATGTAACACTGTGTAACTCAAGCATCAAAAGTGCTCAACAACCTCTCTTGGTGCTGAGGGAGGTAAAGCACTGATATACTTTAGAAAAGCCAGCGTAAAGAGGTACCTGTAACTACAAAAATGAACAATCATCTGTTCTTGTTTGTACACCCACCATCCTGCAATTTCTTCTCTCTTCACTGTTCATATCTCTTCTCTCCAAGTTTTCATTAGCTGAAGAACATCCTCTCTTCTTGTCTGAACTGATGAAAAAACGTCAAAAGTTTTCTCATTTGTGATCTCACTTATTTCATGATATTTGTAAGTCTGATTAGGTTAATTTCTTCTATGTTTGGGCAGATCTCCTATATGTTATAGAACATATTAGTATAGTACATTAGGATATTTTAAGATTTAAAAATTGCCAAGGTAGACAAGACTCAGAGATAGGTATGGGAATCTAGTGAGATGTGCTGGTAGTTTTTGTCATCTTTCAGAAAATTAACACTATTGTCCAAAGTTAGAACCTCTGGAACAGTGGATCTACAATTTAACATTAAAGAATGCATGTGATCTCTTGCCAAGGTCTCGAAGTCTA
>PVJI01016780.1:0-37383 GCA_004026765.1 Micronycteris hirsuta
GGCTGACTCTTGTCTGGGTCCCACTCTATTCTCTTCACAATTCCAGGTTTTAATGTCTCACCTGTTGATAAAGAAGCGAGGGGAAGGGAGATAAAGAAGGAAAAGAAAGCAAAAGAAAAGGAAAAAGAAAGATAAAGAAGAAAATAATTTGAAAATAACATAAAATAAAAAAATAATAAAAAATAGGAAATAAAAGGAAAACTAGGAATACCAAATGAAGGGAAGGTAGAAGGAGTTAAAAAAATATTGAGGGACAGATAGGAAGGAGGGTGGGGAAAAACAACCAAAGAAACAAAGAGAAAACGAGAGAAATAAAAATAAATAAATAAATAAATAAAAAGACTTTTGTTGGCTGGCTTCAACAGCGTCAGGTTGGGGAGATCTGCTGTCTTCCTGGGCTGCACTCTTAGCTGCTGTTCTGCCACCAGCGGAGTTTCCGGGAGTTTGCAGCACCTCCTCTGGGCCGCCTGACCCCCACCCTGAGTCAGCGTTTATGAGGTCTGTGTCTTCCCTCAGTGGAGCTCAATTTAGCTCCTCTGTTTCTCCCGCACGGAGGGACTCAGCACCGCAGGTCTGGGTTGTGTCTCAGCCCTCCAGGTGTGAGCTCCGCGCCTCTGCCTTCGCAGATCGCTTTTGTCTCTGGGATCGGACCTTGCAAGCCGCAGGCCTGGGCGCCAAGCCGGGCACCTACGCCAGCCGTTCCCGACTGGTTCCACAGGGTGCGCGCCCAGTCCAGGAGCTGTGGGCTTGGATTTCCCTTTCAATTCAGACTCCACTTCCTCCCGCTGGGATCGCCAGCCTCTGCAGATCAGTCCCCAGGTACGCACCGACCTCCGGACTGCTGGGGACCAAGGCTCTTCCAGCAGAGGCGCGCACCTGCTTTGGCAACTCACACACCCCAATCCAGCTCCCTCCCACGGATCTTGGAGCAAACCGGGAAGCTGTTGCAACTGGATCCGCAGACCTCCCGGCTCCCTGTGAGGCCCGAGGGACCCCTTCCCTCCGAAGCAGTCTCCCTACCGGCTGATCTCTCAGTTTTATGCGCAGTCCTGGTTGCCAATCTTCCCAGACACCGGAATACAGCTGGGTGATGGCTCTGCTCCTTCAGAAAATCGGCCAGATATCCCGCCAGTGGGCCGGAGGAAAGCGATCATGCTTCCTCCTTCTCCGCCGCCATCTTTCACCCCCCTCCTTTAGCTTTTTCTTGTGTGGGAAACTATCTGACCTTCAATTCTAAATGACAGCTTTGCTGGGAAGAGTAATCTTGGTTGTATGTTCTTGCTTTTCATCATTTTGAATATTTCTTGCCAATCCCTTCTGGCCTACAAACTTTCTTTTGAGAAATTAATTGTTAGCTTTATGGGAACTCTCTTGTAGATAACTATCTTGCTGCTTTTAAGATTCTCTTTTGATATAACCTTTAGTATCTTAATTATGACATGTCTCAGTGTGTTTCTTTGGGTTCATCTAGTTTGGGACACTGTGCCTCCTGGACTTAGTATGTTTGTTTCCTTCACCAAGTTAGAGAAGTTTTCTGTCATTCTTTTTTCACATAGGTTTTCAAATCACTGCTCTCTCTCTTCCCCTCTGGCATCACCGTTATGTGAATGTTGGTATGCTTGAAGTCGTCCCACAGGCTCCTTATAATATCCCGATTTTTTGGATTTTTTTTTCCTTTTGCTGCTCTGATTGGGTGTTTTCTGCTTCCTATCTTCCACATCTCTGATTTGATCCTCTGCTTCACCTATTGCACTGTTGATTTCCTGTAACGTATTCTTCATTTCAGTTAATGTATTCATCTCTGACTGGTTCTTTTTTATGTTTTTTTCTCTGTTTTTACATTTCCTATCTCTTTGTTGAATTTCTCACTATCATTGAGCATCCTGATAACCAGTGCTTTGAACTTTGCATCTGGTAGATTGTTTGTCTACATTTTGTTTAGGTCTTTTTCTGGAGTTTTGTTACTCTTTCATTTGGGACATGTTTGTCTCCTTATTCTGGCAGTCTCTTTGTGTTTGTTTCTATGTATTTGGTAGAGCTGCCACAACTTTCAGGCTTAACAGAGTGGCCTTATATAGTAGGTGTCCTGTGGGGCTTAATGGACCAGCCTCCCTGATCACCCAAACTGGGCACTCCAGGTGCACCCCCCTTGTGTGGGCTGTGTATACCCTCCTGTTTTAGTTGTGCCTTGCTGATTGCTGTTGGCACATCAATGGGAGAGATTTTTCCCTAGGCCAATTGGCTTTGAGGACTGGCTGTGGCCACCATGGAGGATTAGGTATGCAGGGGCCCAGCTCACAAGAGCAGGACTTTCTTTAGCAGTGCTCTGGTACTGCTGGGTTTGTCCCTTGTATTGCTTGTGGAGGTGGCTGGGTGGTGCTTTAATGTGGTCTGAAGCTGTATACTGGGTGCAATGATTCTGCGGCCTCCCAGGAGTGCAGGCCAAGGTTAGCTGCCAACTATGCCCTGCCCTGAAGAGGCCAAACTGGGAACCAATGCTGGCTGCCGCTAATGTTGGGCATGGGGCCAGTTAGTAAGAGATATGGGGCACACTAAGGCCAGATGCTGCTTATTTGAGAGATTTTAGGAAAGTCTGAAGCATGAGCCAATACAGGTCATCTGTACAAAATAGCTACTGAAAAGGACTTGGGTGGGCCCACAAGGTGCAGGCGTCTCAGGGAATCAGTAGGCAGGACAAATAATGTTACCCAGGTTGACGGAGACTCAGACCGGCCTGCCTAATCTGTTAGGGGAGGGCTCAGAAAAGTAACAATGGCCACTGCTAGCACTCCTGGGAGAAAGCTGCCCCTCCTGCTCTTACCCTGATACCAGACAATTTAGTTTCTTCCCATATGTCCTTGGTGCCTTTTGTGCTGCTGCCCCAGTGCTAGAGCTTAGAGTGAATGAGTCCAGGTAAGTCTATGTGTGGTCCCTTCAAGAGGAACACCTGGGACTCCAGCTTCCCTCCATCTTACTCAGTCACAACCCCCACTGGTTTTTTCAGCCATAAGTTATGGAAACTTCTCTTCCTAGCTCTGGAATCTTTGGCTTGGGGGCCTGGTGTCAGGCTGGGGCCCCTTGTTCCACAGGTGGGACCTCCACAGCAAATATATCCCCCTTGATTTTATTTGCCACACATGGATGTGGGACCAGCTGTTCCAAATCTCCACCCCTCCCTTACTAGTTTTGCTGTAGTTTCTCCTTTATACCCTTAATTGTGGGACTTTGGTTCAGCTAAACTTAAGGAAGGTCTGGATGATGGTTGTTCTGTGGTTTAGTTGTAATTTCCATGTGCTTGTGGAAAGATTCAAGGACTACCTCTATCTATATTACCATCTTTTAAAAATTTCTTTATTTAAAAAAATTATACTATTTTTATGTAATATCTTTTAAAATGACAGTTTTTTTCATAATGTGAAAATTTTATTGTTGTGCAATTACAGTTGTCCCCATTTTCCCTCAGTACTCTCCTCTGCCCTACCCACCCCCACCTCCTACATTCAATCCTCTTCCCACCCCGTTGTCTTTATCCATGGGTCCTTTATACATGTTCCTTGACAACCCTTCCCCTTCCCTGCCCTGTTATCCCTCTCTCCCCACCCCTCTGGTTAATGTCAGTTTGTTCTTTATTTCCACATCTCTGGTTATATTTTGCTTGCTTACTTGTTTTGTTGATTAGGTCCACTTATAGGTGAGATCATATGGCATTTGCTTTCACTGCCTGGATTATGAATCAACAAACAACAAGTGCTGGGAAGGCTGTTGAGAAAAGGGAACCCTAGTACACTGTTGGTGGGAATGCAGACTGGTACAGCCACTGTAGAATACGGTATGGAATTTCCCAGCAATTCCACTGCTGGGATTATATCCTAAGAATCTTGAAACACCAATTCAAAAGAACCTATGCACCCCAGTATTCATAGCAGCACAATTTATAATAGCCAAGTGCTGGAAACAGCCTAAGTGCCCATCAGTAAATGAGTGGATCAAAAAACTGGAACATTTACACAATGGAATACTATACAGCAGAAAGGAAGAAGGAACTCCTACCCTTCGCAGCAGCATGAACAGAACTAGAGAGCATTATGCTAAGTGATATCCTGCCATCTTGACTGGACCCCCAGGAATGATTTATTTCTAAATTCAGTCATCTTTATATTCACTTCAACATTTACAGTTACCAAAAACAGGTTAATATAAAAACTTTAAACAAGAATTAAAGATGAATTATAGAAGTCTAAGAGGATAATGGAAGAGGCATTATAAATTTGTAAAAGCAGAATACCAAAACTTTTTTTTTAAAAATAATTACTTTACTGTTGTTCAATTACAGTTATCTGCATCCTCTCCCCTCCCCTCCCCCTCCAACCCCACCACCCTCCCCTGCCTCCCTCCTCCCCCTTGGCTCTGTCCATATGTCCTCCATAGTGGCTCCTGTAAACCCTTCTCCCCATTGTCCCCTCCGCCTCCCCCCAGCCACTTTTTAAGGTAACGAAAAACAACTTTTATTAAAAAAAATTTTTTAAAGCAAGCCAGGCAGTTTTATTAATGAATTTTCTAGTTCTACATTAGGTTTGTTTACAGAAATTATTATGGATTGTTCAGAATCAGATTCTAGAGGCCTCCTGCTGGAAGTTCCATTTATTCATTTTTGTTTCATCTCCCTCCAAACCCCTGTAACAATAAAATTTAGTTGTACCAATGTCTGTATGCAAGTACCTCTCATATCCTCCATAGTTTTCATAGGTGTAATGATACCTTTCCGGTGATACCCTTTGACTCATCTTTATTTGGTCATTCATTTGCTGCAGCTGTTCCTGGAGGTAGCTATTCCTATTTTTCATTATAAAAGACCTGTCAAATTCATACTCAATTTTGGGAGAAGTTTTGAATCTTAGTACTGGTGAGTATCTTTGATATCTCCCTGATCAATCAGGAAATCTCCCTGATTGGTCATGATATCTCACTGATTGGCCATGATATCTCTCTAATAGGACATGATCACTCTTTGAGTGATTATGAGATCTGAGTAGCCACAAGATCTCTGTAATTAGCCACTAGATCTGTCAGAGTGGCCATGAAATCTCTTTGGATGGCCCTGAGATCTTTCTGGGGGGCTATGAGATCTCTCTGATTGATCATAAGATCTATTTGGCCTCGAGATCTCTCTTGTTAAAGATGAGATATCTCTAAATAACCTGTGGATCTCTCGGAATAGTGTCAATTTTCTTCCAACTGGCCTTGAGATTCTTTCTCTTTTGATTGGCTTCGATTCTTCACTGCTTGGGCCTTAGAATAATCATTGCACTTCTCCTGCTTAAAGACTGCCTGTTTAAAGGGATTTGTCGAGACTTCAATCTAGAACACAGGTGGCAAACACAAGGCCTGCGGGCCAAATCTAGCCCTCCACCTTGTTCTGTCTGGCCCGGCACCTTGTTTCTGCCCGGCGGAAGCACAGAGCTCCTTGCCCCTAGTTAAAGAGTAGTTAGATTAATACAGTCCTAAAATTACATTCAGCCCTTTGAAGGCAACTGTGAGGCTGATGTGGCCCCCGGTGAAAATGAGTGACATCCCTGATCTAGAAGGTCCTTGCTATGGTTTTTTATTTCTTTCCTCAGTGTTGTTCCTGGATATCAAGGATTCAGCATTTAATCACTGAATTGAAACTGAGTTCTTTTTCTCTCATTGTATGTCTCATTCTTATTTTCTTCAAAGTTTGGATATTCTATCTTTCTAAGAATTATAATGTCATCATTTATTGATACGATCATGTGAATTTTTTCTTCTTTAGCCTGTGGATGTGGTAGATTACATTAATTGATTTTTTAATCACCTGCTTTATCAGAACACAATTCAAGCCTTTTGCGTCCTTGATTCCTTCAAACATAGTTGCTGAATTCTTTATGGGAGCACAATAAAGATATGAATACACCATGAAAAACACATTTTAAACTTTAACATGCTAATAATAATTTTAATATTACATTTATTTTATTAAAAAGTTAAGCCCTGGTTTGAAACACTACATATTAAATTTATCTTAGACAAATGATTATGGGAAACATTACAGTTAAAGGAATGAACAGCCTCACATGACTTGCTGAATATTAAAACTCTATGGGAATGATCTTGAATAAGAAAGCAGTTTTAAAATTAGATAAAATTAATTACCTTTATCATATAACAATAGTTATTAATTAATAGATAAAAATAAGAGTTAAGTCCTTAGTCCTTCATTCTTGTTAGTGGGTTGACAAGCTGGTCACATAATCATCTGAACTACCTATGAGGGAAAGTGATACATAAAGCTCTATTACCTGGAAAAAAATACTTGTTTTTCTTCTTTATTTTTTTAAATAGCTTTATTAAAGTATAATGGATGTATAAACAAGTAGAACTGACATACCAACACTATTTAAAGTGTACACTTTTGATACATTCTAACATTTTAACAGTTATGAAACAATTGCCACAACCAAGGTCATGAACACATGCAATACCCCAAAAAGTTTCCTTCTGCCCCTGATAATCCCTTCCTCACACCCTCCTTGCTTTTTCTCTGTTATTAGGCAATCTTTGAGGTGATTCCTACCACTATAGATTAGTTTCACTTTCTAGAAGTTTATATGAATGGAGTAATATAGAATAACAGACTCTTATTTTGCTTGGCTTCTTTTACACAGCACAATTATGTTGAGATTCATCCATTTTTTCCCCATATATTGATAGTTTATTCCTTTTTCATTACTGAGGTACACTACTGGATCAAGAATTTACCATAGTTTGTTTATCCATACGCTTGTCTGGATTGTTTTAGTTTTTTTGGCTATTACAATTCAAGCTGCTATGAATATTCTTGTTTGTGTTTCAATGGACAGGACTTCATTTATCTTGGGTAAATACACAGAAAAGGGAAAGCTAAATTGTACAGTAGATATATATTTAACTGTTAAAAGAACTCCAAAATTGTTTTCAAAAACAGTTATGCAGTTTAACATTCCCACCAGAAGTACAAGAAAGTTCCAGTTTTCTAAATCCTCCACACTTGGTATGGACATCCCATTTCCTCCTAACCCCCAACTCGAGTCACTAGTAGGTGTCTAGTGATTTACTATGGATTTAATTTGCATTTTCCTAATGAGTAGTGTTTATCTTCTTTACATGTACTTATTTCCTATCCGGGTATCTTCTTTGGTAAAGTATCTGTTCAAATTCTTTGCCTGTTCAAAAATATTTGGGTTGCTTTATGGCCCTGCTGCTGTAGCTCAGTGGATTGAGCACGGGCTGGGAACCAAAAGGTCCCGGTTCAATTCCCAGTCAGGACACATGCCTGGGTTGCAGGCCAGGTTCCCAGTGAGGGCCATGTGAGAGGCAACCATACATTGCTCTTTCTCCCTCCCTTTTCCTCTCTCTAAAAATAAATAAACAAAATCCAATTAAAAAAAAAATTGGGGTTGCTTTAAATTAAAAAAGCCCTGTCTAGTGTGGCTCAGTGGATTGAGTGCTGGCCTGTGAACCAAAGGGTCACCGGTTCGATTCCCAGTCAGGGCACGTGCCTGGGATGTGGGCCAGATCCCCAGTAGGAGGCACACAGGAGGCAACCACACATTGATGTTTCTCTCCCTCTTTCTTCCTCCCTTTCCGTCTCTCTAAATATAAATAAATAAAATCTTTTAAAAAATTAAGAACACACACACATATCTGTTTTCTTATTTCTGAGTTTTCACAGTTATTTAGCCTGGATAAAAGGACATAATCAGATATATGACTTGAAAATATTTTCTTTTAGATCAGGGGTGTCCAACACATTTTCACTGGGGGGCTGTATCAATCTAACGGTTGCCTTCACAGGGCCAAAATAATTTTAGGACTGTATAATGTAACTACTCCTTAACTGTTAAGGAGTTGAAATTACATTCGGCCCTTTGAAGGCAACCAGGAGGCTGATGTGGCCCCTGGTGAAAATGACTTTGACACCCCTGTCTTAGATTGTGGCTTGTCTTTTCATTCTCTTAACAATGTCTTTTAAAGACTAGAAGTTTTCAAAAAAAATTTTTGAAGAAAGCTAATTTACCAAGTTGTTCTTTCATGGCCTGTGTTAATGTCATATCTAAGACATCTTTTCCTAATCCAACATCACAAAGATTTTCCTTGATGTTTTCTTCTAGAGGTTTTGTAACTTTAGTTCTTTTCTTATTTAGGTCTACAACCCACGTGAGTTCATTTTTGTGAGAGGTGTAAGGTAAAGACTGAAGTTTTTTCCTTGTTTATATGGATATCTAATGGTTCCAATCATTATTTGTTGAAAAGATTATGCTTTCCATTTTGCTTGAAAATCAGCAGACCTTAAGTTTGGCCCTACTTGTGAACCCTCTACTATATTTCATTGATAAGATAATGTTGATTATTGTAGCTTTAAAATAAAAAATCAAAACCAGATAGTGTTAGTCTGCAATACTGTTTTAGTTATTCTAGGCCCTAGAATCTAGGGCCTTAGAAATTCTGCACAAATTTTAGAGTCAGTTTTCCAAATTCTGCAAAAAAGCCTGCTAGAATTTTGGTCAGGACATCATTGACTCTATAAATCAATTTTGGGAAAAGTTACATTCACAACATAAAGTTTTCCCACCAATAAATATGTAATATCCTTCCTGTTATTTAGGTCTTTGTTAATCTCTCTCAATAACTTATAATTTTCAGTATACAGATTTTCCCAATCTTTTGTCAGATTTATATGAAATACATAGTTCATATACATATATGGTTATATAGTAAATATGTATTTCATATTTTCTTTTTTATTTTACTTTTTATTTAAAATTATTGGGGTGACATTGGTGAATAAAATTATATAGGCTTGAAGTGTACAACTCTATGATAATATTCCACATTTTTGATGCTATTGTAAATAATACTCTCTTTAATTTCTAATTAACTGTGGCCAATATAGGTAAAGCTACTGATTTTTTAAAAAGTATTTTATTTATTTATTTTCAGAGAGAGGGGAAGGGAAGGAGATAGAGAGGGAAGAAACATCATTGTGTGAGAGAGAAATAGTTGCCTTTCACACGCCCCCAACCAGGGATGTGGCCCACAACCCAGGCATATGTCCTGACTGGGAATTGAATTGGCGACCTTAGTTTGCAGACCGGCATTCAATCTACTGAGCCATACTAGCCAGGGTTAAAGCTACTGATTTTTGTATACTGATGTTATATTTTGCAATCTTGCTAGACTCACTTACTACCTATAGTAGTTTGTAGATTACAGGGAATAATCTAATAAATGACTATTGTCATCTATAAATAAAGTCAGTTTTACTTCTTTGCAATTTGGATGTATATATTGCTTTTTCTTGCTTCATTGTACTGGCTAGAACCTAGAGCATATTGAATAAGGGAAGTGAGAGTAAATATCCTTGTTTTTCTTCCAGTTCTTGTGGAAATAGCATTTTTGTTTCAGTATTAAGTATGACATTAGCTGTAAGTTTTACATATATCCTTGTCAAGTTGAGGAAGTTGCCTTCAATTCCTTCTGAGAGTTTTCACTAGGAAAAAATGTTTGGACTTTTGTCAAGGCTTGTCTGTGACTATTGAGATGACATTTTTTAGAGTATTACTCAGATGAAAAGAGTATTTTTTGAACATTAAGCCAATCTTACACTGCTAGAATACACCAAACTTAGACATGATGTATTACCCCTTTGAAATATTGTTGAATGCAATATACTAAAAATTTGTACAAACATTTGTGTCTGCAATCATGGTGCACAGATTTTAGTTACGTAATGTTTCTTTCTGGTTTGGTATCAGGGTAATAGCCTCATGGAATGAGGAAACCAGTCCATCCATTTCAGTTTTATGGACGAGTTTGTGTATTACTTCTTTAACTATTTCATAGATTTTACTAGTGAAGGCATTAGGGCTGGTCTTTTTTGTGTGTGTGTGAGAAAGTTTTTAATTGCCAATTAAATTTCTTTACTACATTAAGGACTATTCACTTTATCTCTTTCTTCACAAGTGAGGTTCTTGGTATGTGTCTTCCAAGAAATTTGTAAATATAATTTAAGTTGTGAATTTGTTGGCATAAAGTTGTTCATACTAGTTCTTTATTATTCTTTTAATAGACAAAATCTGTAATGAAGCCTTCTCTTTATTTTCAAATCAGTATAGCTAGAGGTTTATCAATTTCATTGAAATTCTCAAAGAAACAGCTTTTGCTGTAATCAATTTTTCCTTCTCTTTAAATTAAAAAAGTTAAATTTATTGGGGTAACATTGGTTAATAAAAGATTCAACTCTATAATACAATACTTGTACATTGCATTGTATGCTTACCACCCAAAGGCTAGTCTTCTATCACTATATATTTGACCTGTTTTCACCCAACTCTCCCTCCATTCCTCTCTGGTAAACACCTCACTATTATCTATGTATATGAGTTTGTTTTGTTTGTTCATTACTTTCTATTTAATATCCCACATATAGTGAAATCACATGGTTCTTGTCCTTTTCCATTTCACTTATTTCACTTAGTATGGTACCCTCAAGATCCATTCATGTGGGTGCAAATGGCAAAATTTCATTTAATGGAATACTATTCATACTAAATAGTATTCAATTTTATGTATGTATTACATCTTCTTTATACAATAACCCACTGAAGACTTAGATTGTTTTCATGTCATGGGTACTGTGAATAATAATACTGCAATAAACATAGGGGTATATATGTCTTCACAAAAAATGTTCTCAAAATTTTCAGGTATACGCCCAGAAGGGTGATTGCTAAATCATACGGAAGCTCTATTCTTACCTTTTGAGGATTCTCCATGTTGTTTTCTATAGTGGCTATAGAATATAGTGGCAATTTACATTCCTATCAGTACTGTATAAGGGTTCCTATTTATCCACATCCTCTCCAACAGTTATTTTTTGTCTTGTTGATAATAGCCATTCTACAGGTGTGAGGTACTATCTCACTATGGTTTTGATTTGCATTTTCCTATAGCTAGTGCATTTGAAAATCTTTTATAAATCTGTTGTCCATTTGTATGTCTTCTTGGGAAAAGTGCCTATTCAGGTCCTATGTCCATTTTTTAAAATGATGTTTGGTTTTATTTTTGTTGTTGTGGGGCTGTATGATTCTTTACATATTTTTTATATTAGCCCTTTATTGAAGGTATTGTTTGAAAATATCTTCTTCCATTTTGTTTGTTGCCTTTTGTTTGGTTGATGGTTTCTTTTACTGTGCAGAAGCTTTTTAGTTTGATGTAGTCCCATTGATTTATTCTTGCTTTTACTTCCCTTGCCTTTGGGGCCTAGTTCACAAAAACCTCTCTGACACCAATGTCCAAAAGTTTAGCACCTATGTTTTTTCTATGTACTTTATTATATCAGGTCTTATAATTAAGTCTTTAATGCTTTTTGAGTTAATTTTTGTGTGTTGACTCAGAAAGCTGTCTAGTTTCAATTCTTCTGCACATGGCTTTCCAATTTTCCCAACATCACTTATTGAAGAGGATTTCTTTTTTTCTCCACTGTATTTTTTTTTTCTTTGGCTCCTTTGTCAAAAATTAGTTGCCTATATATGTATGAGTTTGTGCCTGGACTGCCAATCTCTTCCATTGATCTGCTTTTCTGCTAGTACCATACTGTTTTGATTATTGTAACTTTGCAGCATAATTTGATGTCAGGGAGTGTGAGACACATCCAGCTTTGTTATTTTGTCTCGGGATTGCTTCAGATATTTGTGGTCTTTTGTGGTTTCATAAAAGTTTGAACATTTTTTTGCTTTATTTCTTTGAAAAAATGCCATTGGGATTTTGATGGGGATTGCAACACATCTGTATATTGCTTTAGGTAATATGGCTATTTTAACTATGTTCTTTTAATATATGAATACATATTTCCATTTCTTTGTGTCTTCTTCAATTTCCTTCAGCAGTGTCTTTGTAGTTTACAATGTATAGGTTCTTTTGTTATGCTTACTCCTAGGTATTAATTCTTTTTATTGTAATTGCAAATGGAATTGTTTCCATAATTTTCCCCATGACTTTCATTGTTCATATATAGGAATGCAATGGATTTTTATGCACTAATTTTGTATCCTACATTTTTACTGTATTGGTTTATAATAGTCTTTTGTTGGAATCTTTAGGTTTCCTATATAATATAGACAGGTCAAATGCAAAAAGTGCAAATTTTAACTTCTTCATTTCCAATTTGGATGCCTTTTGTTTCTTTCTATATAGCCTGATAGCTCTGGCTAGGACTTTCAGTACTAAGTTGAATAACAGTGGTGAAAATGGGTGTCCTTGTCTTGTTCCTGTTTTAGAGAAAAAGCTTTCACTTTTTCAGACTAACTTTGATACTAGCTGAAAGTGTCATAATGCCTTTAATTATGTTGAGGTAATTTTGTTCTGTACTAATTTTATGAAGGGTTTTAAACACAAATGGATGGTGTACATCATCAATTGCTTTTTCTGCAACTAGTTATATAATTATCTTTTATTCTGTTAATGTGGTGTATGTATCACATTGCTAATTTGCATATGGTGAAACACCCTTGCATTCCTAGGATAAATCCTACTTGATCGTGATGAATTATATTATCTTTTTAATGTATTTTGTTTAGAATTTTTGCATATATGTTCATCAGAGATATTGTCTTGTAATTTTTATTGTTGCCTTTCCTAGGTTTTAGTATCAGTATATTGTTGGCCTAACAAAATGGGTTACAAAGTATTACCTCTCTTTCAATTTTTTGGAATAGTATAGGTATTAAACCCTTGAATATTTGGTAGAATTCACTAGTGAAGTCATATGGTCTTGGATTTATTTGTGGGGAGGTTTTGATGACTGTTTCAATTCAGATTTTCCAGTTTTCATGATTTAGTCTAAGAAGGTTATATATTTCTAAGAGCTTGTTCATTTTTCCTAGGTTATTGAATTTGGTGGTGTATAGCCTTTCATAGTATTCTTGTGTAGTCCTTTGTATTTCTGTGCTGTCCACTGTAAGCTCTCCTCTTTCATTTTTTAAAAAAATTATTATTTTTATTGTTGTTCAAGTACACATTTTCCCTCCTCTGCTCCATTTTCCCTCCTCTGCTCTCCCCCGCCCCACCAACCTTCACCTCCCACCCTCAATCCTATCCCCCTTTGGTTTCTGATTTAGTTTGAATGTGTTCTCTTTCTTCCTTAGTGAGTCTAGCCAGAGGTTTGTCAATTTAATTATTTTTTCCAAAGAATCAGCTCTTTGCTGCTATAAACTTTCTCTTGTTGCATTCCAAAATTTTGACATATCATATTATCATTCTCATTCATCTCTATATATCTCTTGGTCTATTTTACTTTTTCTTTGACCCAGTCAGTTTATTAGCTTATTGTTTAACTTCCACATATTTGACTTTTCTTCAACTTTATTTTTTTTGCAGTTGATTTCCAAATCTAAAGCATTATTGTATGAGAACATGCGTGATATGACTTCAGTCTTCTTAAATTTGTTGAGGCTAACTTTTGTGCCCCAACATATGGTCTATCCTTGAAAATGTTCCATATGCACTAGAAGAGAATGAATATTCTGGTGTTCTGGGATAAAAATCTCTGCACGTATAGATCATATCCATTTGGTGTAATGTGTCATTTAAGGCTGAAACTCCTTACTGTTTTTCTCTTTGGATGATCTATCCATTGCTGTCAATGGGGTATTTGGGTCTTTTAGTATAATTGTACTTTGTCAGTTCCTCCCTTTAGGTTTGTTAGTAATTGCTTTATATATTTTGGTGCTTCCAGGTTGGATGCATATATATTGATAAGTGTTATGTCTCTTTGATGCATTGTCCCATTTATCAGGATAAAAGTCTTTGTCTCTTTTATCATTTTTATTTTGAAATCTATTTTGTCAGATACAAGTACAGTGACATATACTCTTTCTTGGAGATTCATCTTCTACCCCTTTACTTTGAGTCTGTTTGTATTTGTAGTTGAGATGTGTATCCTGAAGGGAACATATAGTTTGGTCTTTTTTAAAATGCATCCATTACTCTGCGTCTTTTTATTTGTAAATTCAATCCATTTAGGTGTAGGGTGATTACTGATATATGGGAGTTTCCAGTAGCCAGTTTATCTTTTGTTTTCTGATTGCTCTCTGCTTCCATTATTTATTTTTCCATGTGTTTCTGTCTCCTATTTTAGTTTGGTGGTATTCTATGATTTTATTTCCTCGGTTTCCTCTATTTTATGGTATGTGTCTCAGTTCTTAAGTTTTGTTTTGTGGTTACTATTAGGTTCATGCAAAAAAGTTTCCTATGTACAAATGTCTTGTTTCTTCTTATTGTATCTTATCTCCATTTACTTGTGCAACCTCAGTCATTCCCTCCTTCCTCTTTTATGTTTGTTTTCACAAATTATTCCCTTTTTTTGTCTTGCATTCATTTCCAAACTGTATAAGCTGTTTTCCTTTTGAAAAATGCCTTTATCTACTTTAACCTTTGTGTTATATTTATTGTTATGTCCTACTCTGAACAAGGGTTGCAATTTTGTGTTGCTGTCAGTCATCTTCCTCAGAGTTTTGTATCCTTTTGTCTTTTTGTTTCAGATAAAAGAATATCCTTATTTTCTGTAATGAAGGTTATGTGATGGTAAATTTCTTCAGTTTTTTTTTTTTTAAATCTGGGAAAGCCTTTATTTCTTCTTCATAGCTAGAGTACAATTTTGCTGGATATATTATTCTTAGCTGGTAAGTTCTTTCTTTCAATATTTTGAATATTTCATTTTCCTCTCTCCTATACTGTTGGGTTTCTCCTAAAAAAATCTGATGTTATTCTAATGGGATTTTCTTAATATGGCACAGTCTTCTTTTCCCTGGATGACTTGAGAATTCTCTATTTGTCATAAACTTCTGAGAGTTTTGGGGAAGGTCTTTTTGAATTGAGATAAATATGTGTTCTGTTGACTTCTTAGATTCCAAGGTTCAGCTCTTTCTATAAGTTTGGGATGTTCTCATCTATTGTTTGTTTGAACAGGCTCTCTGTTCCCTTTTCCCTGTCTTTTTTTCCTGATATACCCTATATTCTTATATTGCTATTTCTAATGTAGTCAGATAGTTCTCATAGAGATCTTTCATGTTTTATTATTTTACTCTCAATTCTCCCTCTTCTTCCATCTGAGTCATTTGTAGATTTCTATCTTTAATATCACTAATTTTTTCTTCCATCCTGTCTGCTGTTTTCCTATGCTCTCTAATTCATTCATCATCTCATTTATTGAGTTTTTTAATTTTTATTTTTTAAATATATTTTATTGATTATGCTATCACAGTTATCTCATTTCCCCCTTCTTCCCCTCCATCCCACCCCCCTATTCCCTGCCCTTTAGTTTTTGTCCATAGGTCATACACATAAGTTCTTTGTCTTCTACATTTCCTATACTATTCTTAACCTCCCCCTGTCTGTTTTCTACCTACCATTTATGCTACTTATTCTCTGCAACTTTTCCCCCTCTCTCCCCCTAGCACTCCCCTCTTGATATCCCTCCATGCCTTATATAAATCCCTCTAACATGTCATATAATAAAGGCTGGCCGATGATGAACTCCTTGAACTTCACCTTATCTGAGAAGCACTTTATCTGCCCTTCCATTCTAAATAATAGTTTTGCTGGATAGAGTATTCTTGGATGTAGGCCCTTGCCTTTCACAACTTGGAATACTTCTCTCCAGCCCCTTCTTGCCTGCAAGGTCTCTTTTGAGAAATCAGCTGACAGTCTTATGGGAATTCCTTTGAAGGAAACTGTCTCCTTTTCTCTCGCTGCTTCTAGGATTCTCTCCTTATCTTTAATGTCGGGTAATGTCATTATGATGTGTCTTGGTGTGTTCCTCTTTGGGTCCAAGTCTGAGCTTCCTGGACTTCCTGAAAGTCTATTTCCTTCACCAGTTTGGGGAAGTTCTCCATTATTTGTTTAAATAAGTTTTCAATAACTTGGTCTTCCTCTTCTCCTTCTGGCAACCCGATGACTCAGATGTTGGGATGTTTAAAGATGTCCTGGAGGTTCCTAAGCCTCTCCTCAGTTTTTTGAATTCTTGTTTCTTCATTCTTTTCTGGTTGGATGTTTTTTTCTTTCTGCTGGTCCACTCCGTTGATTCGAGTCCCAGTTTCCTTCTCATTCCTATTGGTTCCCTGCAGATTCTCCCTCATTTCCTTTATATTATCCTTCATTTGTTCAAGTAATTGCGACCATCTTTCTTCCAATCCTGTGAGCATCCTGATTACCAGTGTTTTGAACTGTGCATCTGATAGGTTGGCTATCTCTTCGTTGCTTAGTTGTAATTTTTCTGGAGCTTTGATGTGTTCTCTCATTTGGGCCATTTTTTTTTTCTTGGTGTGCCTGTTACTTTAAGGGGCGGAGCCTTATGTGTTCACCAGGGTGGAGCAACCCACATCGCTGTGTTGTGACACTCTCTGTGGGGGTGGGGTAAGTCACGTCGCTGTGCTGTTGTGACAGGCAACCTCCGTGTTACTGAACCGCAGAAACACCTCCCAGTCTGCAGAGAGTGGGACTCCGAGAGGGTAGCCCCACCTGCGGAGAGCGGGAGCCGTGGCGGGCCCCATCCCCTGGGAACCTCCCGCCTGCAGTGGGACGAATGACAGGCAACCTCCTTGTTAAGCCTCTGTACTTTGTAACTTGTGTATTAAGCCCTTGTGCTTTGTCCTTTGTTTTCACCAAATAAGATAGCTAAACCTAACTTCCGCATTGGACTTCTGTGACCTCACTTCGCCATGTAGGCAGCAAGTCCAAGGCTATTTAAACCCCGGAAGGACAGAGTTCGGGACTCAGAATTTGAAGTCCTTCTCCTCTGAGCCCGCGTGTAATAAAGAGTCGTGCTCCGCCATCTTTCCCGTGTGTGGGTTATTTTTCCGCAACACTGTGACACTGTGGGGGCGGGGCCTGAGAGAACAATGGTGCTTTCTCTGTTCTCTGCGCTTCCCCCGGTACCCACAAGCAAGTTGGGCCCTTCATGCTGGCTCCGGGGTGAGTGGGCACGCCTGCACAGTTCCCAGTCCCTGTGGGTCTCCCCAGCGAACTCTCCTGTGAGACTGGGAGTTCCTCCCGCTGCCATCTCAACCCCCACAGGTGTTTCCAATCGGTGGTTTGAGGCTTTATTTCCCGGCGTTGGTGGGCCACTCAGTCTGTTCTGCTCCCCAGCTTTTCCTCCCAGTTTATCTGCGTGCCACTGAGGGATTGTCCAGTCCACCAGTCTCAGCCCCGGTTTCGCCACGTGCGCCCGCCACGGGCCCCTCTGGGCAGCTGGAGCGCAGGTGGTACCGCTCCACAAACCGCGTCTCGCAGAGCGCTCTTCACCCGGCTCCGCCTGGCTTACCGGTCTGGATGAGCATGTCTTCTTTAACTCCTTGGTTGTCGGACTTCCACTCAGATCAGTTTTCTGTCATATCTGGCTGTTTTTGGTTTTTAAATTGTTGTTTTTCCTCTATTAGTTGTGCGAGGAGGCACAGTGTGTCTACCTACGCCTTCATCTTGGCCGGAAGCCTTGAGTTCTTCAGCTTTAAAAATTCTCTTTGGTTCCCTCTGTTCCTTTTTAATCTCTTTCATAAAGTACATATTTTGTTTGTTGATTTCATTTCTGAGCTCGATGAACAGCCTTTGTGAATTTTCTTGTATAGCTTGAAGTTTTTTGTATCTGTATTCATAACAGCAAACAATCTTGAATTCTCTGTCATTTAAATCACAATATGCCATGTCTTTGAGTTTACCTTCTGGAGACTTTTCATTTTATTTCAGACCTACCTCATCATCTTGGTTGTTCATAGTACTTGATGTATTGTTTCTCTGCTTTTTAAAGTATTTGTTGCCTTTTACCCTTTAACAGGTTGATAAGTAGAGTTCTTTTGATTTCTAGTAGGTGGTGTTACAGTGCAATTTTTTCTTACCTGTAGTACTGGGACTTCTGAGATTCTGTGGGGTAGCGTTGCCTCAGCGTAGAAAATGCCTTGTATTCCCTGAGGAGATGGGATCCCTTGTATAAGTGGTCTACTGAGTCTCAGGGCACCACCGCATGGCAGTATATGGTCAGGAATGGGAATCCAGGTCTATGAATTCCCCACCCTGCTTTCCTGCAACTAGAAGTGGTTGGCTGCATTGCACTATCTGAGGTGTCCCTGCTCCTGCTACCAGGTTCCACCACAATGGGTGGTGTGTGTTTGGTGGAGGAAGTGGGCTGTTGCACATCTGTGGCTTTACTCTTTCTACTGAGTTCAGCTCAAATGAGTACAGGCCACTCCAGTTACTTCTACCACTTCACAACTTGCCTCTATTGCCGCTGCCTCTGCTAGAAACAGCAGGCTACTGGAAGGTGAGGGCTGGGCAGACTTGCACATCTGTAGCTTTGTTTCTTTTTCTTTGGTGATGGTGGCTGCTTCACAGCAGTGCCACCCTTTGCACCACTTCTTGGCCCCTGTCCCTGGGCTTGGCTTCAATGTGTACCAGCCTCTGCCGAGAGGAGGTTGCAACCCTACTGCAGTGATACAGCTTCTGCTGGAGCTGCCACAATTGTTGGAATGCCTCTGCAGCTCCCTCCTCTGTCATCTCTGCCCCCCTGCCTTAACTGCTCACTTCTAAAGCCCACCTTCAGATGTCTCAATATGAGAGTCTTGGACACTTTTTGGTGAGCAGGGAATCCTTTGTTGAATTATAGTTGTCCAACCTGCTGCATCTTTAAGAGACTAAGAGGTTTTCTCACACTGCCATGATGCTAATGTCATTCTCAATTTTCTTTTCTTTTTCTGAAAGTTTTCTATTTCATTAGATCAGATTTCTGCTTTTCATTACTTTCTTTCTTGTCCTTTGGATTTATTGTGCTTTTTTTCCTAGTTGGAAAGTTGATCTCATTGCATTGAGATTTTCTGTTTTCTCTAATAAAGATGTTCAGTTTTGAAAAATTTCCAATAAATATTATTTTATTGTCTTAGGTATGTTAGTATCTTATGTTTTTGTCTACCTTCATTCTAGAATGTAGCCCAATTTTCCTGGTGAGTTCTTCTTTGATTAATGTTCTAATTGTTCTATCCATTATTGAGAGAGGGGTATTCAAATCTCCAACTCTAATTTTATAAATGTCTATTTCTCCTTGCTACTTTATCAGTTTTTGGATTATGTATTTTGATAGTGTTATTATGTGCATAAATATTTAGGATTGATTTATACTCTTGGTGAATTAACCATTTCATCATTATGAAATGACCCTCTTTATTGCTGTTAATATTCTTCGTTCTGACATCCACTTTATCTGATTATAATATAGCCACTCTAGCTTTCTTTTATCCATTGTCCTGCTGTTATTTGTGTTCATAATTGAAGTGAATTTCTTATAGGCAGTATCAATTTGAGTAATGCTTTTTAATTCAATCTGACAATCTCTGCCTTTTATTTTTTCCTTTTTTAAAGATTTTATTTTTTTAAAATTTATGTTATTGATTATGCTATTACAGTTGTCCCATTTCCCCCACTCTATTCCCCCCTGCCCCACAGCCCCCCCCATTCCACGTCCTTTAGTTTTTGCCCATGGGTCATACATGTGAGTTCCCTGGCTTCCACATTTCCCATACTATTCTCAACCTCCCCTTGTCCGTTTTCTACCTACCAATTACGCTATCTATTCTCTGTACTTTCTCCTCCTCTCTTCCACCCACTCCCCTGTTGATATCCCTCCATGACTTATATAAATTCCTTTAACATGTCATATAATAAAGGCTGGCTGATGATGAAATCCTTGAACTTGACCTTATCTGAGAAGCACTTTATCTGCCCTTCCACTCTAAATGAAAGTTTTGCTGGATAGAGTATTCTTGGATGTAGGTCCTTGCCTTTCATGACTTGGTATACTTCTTTCCAGCCCCTTCCTGCTTGAAAGGTCTCTTGGGAAATCAGCTGACAGTCTTATGGGAACTTCTTTGTAGGTGATTATCTCCTTTTCTCTTGCTGCTTCTAGGATTCTCTCCTTATTTTTAATCTTGGGTAATGTCATTATGATGTGTCTTGGTGTGTTCCTCTTTGGGTCCAACTTCTTCGGGACTGAGCTTCCTGAAAGTCTATTTCCTTTGCCAGATTGGGGAAATTCTCTTTCATTATTTGTTCAATTAAGTTTTCAATTGGTTGTTCTTCCTCTTCTCCTTCTGGCACCCCTATGACCGGGATTTTGGGATGTTTAAAGATGTCCTGGAGGTTCCTATACCTCTCCTCATTTTTTTGAATTCTTGTTCCTTCCTTCTGGTCCGCACCATTGATTTGAGTCCCAGTTTCCTTCCCATCACTATTGGTTCCCTGTACATTTCCCCTAATTTCTCTTAATGTATTCTTCATATTTTCATCTAATTTGCAACCAAATTCAACCAAGTCTGTGAGCATCCTGATTACCAGTGTTTTGAACTGTGAATCTATCTGATAGGTTGGCTATCTCTTTGTGGCTTAGTTGTATTTTTTCTGGAGTTTTGATCTGCTCTTTCAATTGGGCCATCTTTTTTTTCTTGGTGTGCCTGTTACTTTAAGGGGCAGAACCTTAGGTGTTCACCAGGGTGGGGCAACCCACATCGTTGTACTGTGATGCTGCCTGTGGGGGCGGGGACTGAGAGAGGACAATGGCGCTTGTTCCACTCTCCGTGGGCTTCCAGTCACCTCACCCGACACCCATAGCAAATTGGGCCCCTCCGCACCAGTTCCTGGTTGGGTGGGCCTGTGCCCTGTTCGTCTCTCCAATGAACTCTCCTGTGATGCTGGGAGTTCCTCACACTGCCCCCCAACCCCCACAGGTGTTTTCAATCAGTGGTTTGAGGCTTTATTTCCCTGCGTTGGTGGGTTGCATGGTCTGCTCCATTCCCTAGTTTTTCCTCCTGGTTTATCTGCGTGCGTATGAGGGACCGTCCGATTCACCAGTCTAAGCCCCAGTGGGTCTGGGTCAGCCAGCCATACGTTTCACGGAGTGTGCCGGCCGCAGGCCTCTCAGGGCAGCTGCAGCATTGCCCCCACTGCTCCACAAACTGCTATCTTGCCGCATGCTCTCTGCCCCGCTTACTGGTCTGGATGAATGTGTCTTCTTTAACTTCTTGGTTGTGGGACTTCCATACAGTTCTATTTTCTGTCAAATTTGATTGTTTTTTTGTTTTTAAATAGTCATTTTCCCTCTTTTGGTTGTGCGAGGAGGCATAGTTTGTCTACCTACACTTACATCTTGGCCGGAAGTCCTTCTCTGTCTTTTAATAGGGGTATTTAAACCATAGCTATTTAAGGTGATTATTGATACTTAGGTTTAAATCTATAATTTTGCTATTTATGTTCTATTAGTGCCATCTCTTCATTGTTTCCTTTCTTCTTTCCCCATCTTTCAAATTAGCTGAATTTCTTCATGATTCTATTTTATCTCCTTTGTTGGCTCATCAGCTTTAGTATTTATAGTATACATCTTTAATGTATTAGAATCTACCTTCAAATAATATTTCACTATTTCTTGTATAAGAACCTTAAAATAGTATATCTCCATTTCTCCCTTCTCATTCTGTGTGCTAGTGGTGTCCTACATTTTATTTTTATTATAAACCCAACTCTATATTATTTTTATTTAAATGGTTATATTAGTTTGCTAGGGTCGCCATAACAAAATACCTCATACTTGGCAGCTTAAACAACAGAAATGTATTGTCACAGTTCTAGAGGTTAGAAGTCTGCAGTCAAACTAATTCAGGGTTGGCACTTTTGAGTGCTGTGAGGAAGAATTTATTCCATACCCTTCTCCTAGCTTTTGTTTGTTTCCTAGAAATCTTTGGTGCTCTTAAGCTTGTAGATGTATCATCCCACTGCCTTCATCTTTACATGACATTCTTCCTGTATGTCGAAATTTCTCCTTTTTATAAGGACACATAGTCATATTGAATCAGGGCCCATCCAGATGACCTAATTTTAACTTGATTACCTCTGAAAAGACCCTATCTCTAAAATAAAGTTGCATACTAGGGTTTACAACTCGTACATATCTTTTTGGGAGGAGTAGATTTAAGCCCTAACAATGGCCAGTTATCTTATAAAGATATTAAATAATAAAACTATGTTTTTTACAGCTCTGAAGTTATTCTTTCCTGTATTCTTCATTATCATCTGTAGATTCGTATCTCCACCTGGCTGAAGCACTTCTTTAACATTACTTATAATGCAGGTTTGCTGATCTTGAATTCTTTCAGGTTTTGCACTTCTAAAAAAATACCTTATTTTGCCTTCATTTTTGAAAGATATTTTCACTAAGTTTGGATCCTAGCTGACAAATTTTTATCATCTTTTAGTCCTTTAACATGTGTTTTTCATTTTATAAATCTTTGGCTGCTTTTTAAGATAGTCTTTATCACTGTTTTTTGGGGGGTGGGGAGTTTGATGTACCTTGATGTAATTTTTTTAAGGTTTTATTTATTTTTAGAGAGGGGAAGGAAGAGAGAAAGAGAGGGAGAGAAGCATCAGTATGTGGTTGCTTCTAGTGCACTATCTAGCACTACCTACTGTGGACCTTGCCTGCAATTGAGGTATGTGCCCTGACTGGGAATTGAACCAGTGACCCTTTGGTTTGCAGGCCAGTACTCAATCCACCGAACCACACCAGCCAGGGTATAATTTTCTTGTTTGTGTGTGCTTGGGGTTTATTGAGCTTCTTGTCTTTGTAGATTTATAGCTTTTATCAAATTTGAAAATTCATTTCTTTAACTCTCTGCCCTTTTTTGGGGAACTCCAATTATGCCTGTATTTCGCCATTTGAAATTTGGCCACTTGAAATTGTGATATTCTTCCATTTAAAAAATTCTCTTTTCCATGTTTAATTTGAGGTAGTTCTATTGCCATGTCTTCAATTTAACCTTTCTTCTATAATATTTAATTATCATTAGTTCCATGTAACTTGTATTTCTTATATATTGTAGTAATCCGTTTTTAGAAATTAGATTTGCATATTGTAAAATATCTTCCATGTATTTACTTAACTTGTTGTACACATGGAATATAGTCATAATGCCCCTATTTTAATGTTCTTGTTTTCTAATTTTTCTTTTGTAAGTATATTTTATTGATTATGCCATTACAGTAGTCCCATTTGTATTTTCCCCCCTTTATTCCCCTCCGCCCAGTACTCTCATTCTCTCCAACATTCCCTGTCCTTTAGTTGTCAATGGGTCGTACATGTAAGTCCTTTGGCTTCCATATTTCCTATGCTATTCTTAACTGCCCCCTGTCTATTTTGTACCTACCAATTATGCTTATTCCCTGTAACTTTTCTCCCATTCTCCCCTTCCACCTCTGATAACCCTCCATGTGATCTCCATTTCTGTGATTCTGTTCCTGTTTAGTAGTTTGCTTACTTTTTTTTTTTAAGGTTCAGTTGTTGCTAGTTTATTGTCCTTTTGCTGTTCATAGTTTTGATCTTCTTTTTCTTAGATAAGTCCCTTTAACATTTCATATAATAAGGGTTTGGTGATGATGAACTCCTTTAACTTGACCTTGTCTAGGGAGCATTTGACCTACCCTCCCATTCTAAATGATAGCTTTGCTGGAGAGAGTAATCTTGGACCTACATCCAGTCTTGGACGTAGGTCCAAGATTACTCTATCATGACTTTGAATAATTCTTTCTAGCCCCTTCTTGCCTGTAAGGTTTCTTTTGAGAAATCAGCTGATAGTCTTATGGGAACTATCAGCTGATTTGTAGGTAACCATCTTCTTTTCTCTTGCTGCTTTTAAGATTCTCTCCCTACCTTTAATCTTGGGTAATGTAATTATGATGTGTCTTGGTGTGTTCCTCTTTGGGTCCAACTTCTTTGGGACTCTCTGAGCTTCCTGGACTTGTACCCTTATGGTACCCATATGATTCAGATGTTGGAATGTTTAAAGTTGTTTCAGAAGTTCCTAAGCCTCTCCTAATTTTTCTGAATTCTCATTTCTTCATTCTGTTCTATTTGAATGTTTATTTCTTCCTTTTGTTCTAAATAGTTGATTTGAGTTCTGTTTCTCTTCTCTTCACTGTTGGTGCCCTATATATTTTTGTTTCACTTTGTATAGAATTCACTTCTTCCTTTATTTTGCACCTGTACTCAATCATTTCTGTGAGTATCCTGACTACTGGTGTCTTGAACTCTGCATCTGTCTCCTCATTGCTTAGTTCCTTTTCTGGGGTTTTGATCTGTTCTTTCATTTAGGCCATATTTTCTTTGTCTTGGTACACCTGTTACACTGTAAGGGGCAGAGCCTTAGGTATTCACCAGGGCAGGGCAATCTATGATGCTGCACTGTGGTGCTATATGGGGGAAAGGGGTTAGAGGGGGTACAGTGTTGCTTGCTCGGCTCTTGCCTCACTTTCAGTCACTTTCCGCGCTTCCCAACAGCAAACTGCCCCTTCCAGGTGATGCCCTCATGCTGATTTCCAGGTGGATGGGCTTGTGTATGTTCTAGGACCCCATGGGACTTTCCAACAGACTCTCCTGTGAAAGTGGCAGTTTCTCCTGGTGCTGAAACCCCTTCAAATTTTTACAGCCAATGGTTTTGAGGCTTTATTTTCCCAAGCTAGAACACTGGGTTGTGCTGGTCTGTCTTGTCCTCCAGTTGTTCCTTCCAGTTTATCTACAAGTGAATGTGGGACCACCTGGTCTGCCAGCTGCTGCGTTGCTATGAATCCTCTCCGCCCCGGCTGCCTGTCTCTTACCCCCCTACCAGTCTGGATGAACATTTCTTCATTAACTCCTTGGTTGTTGGACTCCCATATAGTTCAATTTTCTGGCAGTTCTGGTTGTTTTCTGTTTTTAAATTGGTTGTTATCCTAACTTTGGTTGTGCGAGGAAGCAAAGTGTATCTACCTACTCCTTCATCTTGGCCCTCCCCTGTTTTCTAATTTTAATATCTATGTTAGGACAGAGTTGGTGTCTGTTGGATGACTTATCTCCTTACTATGGGTCCTATTTTCTTGCCGCTTTACTTGGCTGGTTACTTCTTTATTGAATGCCAGAAATGGTGAATTTTATCTTGTTGGGTGCTGGATGGCTTTGCATTGCTATAAGTATTCTTGAGCTTTGTTCTGGGGCATAGTTAAGTTACCTGAGACTGTTTGATCTTTTTGGGTCTAGCTTTTAAGATTCGTTAGGTGGAACTGGAGCAGTTTTTATTTTAAGGCTAATTATTCTCACAAGTAAGGCAAGGCTCTTTTGTGTACGCTACCAAATGTGTTGTGGTTCTTGAGTTTTCCAGTGTGGTTACTTCCAACCGGTGTGTATCTCCAGCCTGTGTGAATGCCAAGCACTATAACCTCTAGTCCTTTCAGGTGTGCTTCCTTCAGTCTCATGTAGTTTTCTCACCCATATATATATTGATCAGTACTCAACTGTATACTAAAAGAGAGCTCTGCAGACTTGTGGAGTTTTCCCTCTGTGCACCTCTCATATCTTTGGTACTCTGTTCTAGGAATTTTAGCTGTCTTGGTCTCCTAGGACTCTCAGCTCTACCTCCACAACTCGTGGGAATCAGAGGGGTTGGGAACCTCTCTTTGAGCCATGTCCTGGAAACTCTGAAGGCTACATGTGGGTGCAATTTTAGGGCTCATCTCATTTTCAGTCTCTTGGGGATTATTATCCATCATTACCTGAAGTCTACTGTTTTATAAATTATTTTGAATATTTTGTTCACTGTTTTTGTTGCTTTAGGAAGGGGAAAAAGGATCAATCTGGTCCCTGTTACTCCGTTTTTGGCTGGAACTCCTCCTTTAGTTTTAATTATATGGTTCTGAAACTGTGAAACTCTGATTCTACCTAAACTTATGTATAGAAGTTGGTTTGCTTTCCCTTATAACTTTATAGTTGAAAGTTTATAGCCCCATCTGTAAACAAATTAAATATTTTAAGAATAATATTTAAGCCTCAGGTTCAGATCAAATGGTTATCATGTCTCAGTAGTCCCTGAAGGACATCTCTAATATGTATCTTGAGGAAGAAAGGTGAGAGTCACCTGCCCTTTAAAACTCTAACTCCTGATGGCACAGGAATTTTCTGCAGTGAAAACCTAAGAAGAGCTGTTTTAATATAAAGCAAACATTTATCCATCTGTAGGAAGTAGAGATGACAGTAATGGTTTTTAGCATTTTGCTGTTCCTCCATGTTACTACATAGATTTAATCTAAAGAGTCATGCTCATCAAAATTAAAGATTCATGTAAAAGTTGAATCTTCATGTAGGAACATTTCAATAATAATAGAAAATCTTTCTTTAGCATCTACTATATAACAGGTACTTGACTAAGTGCTTTAAATACTTTTTCTCAAGTATATATTATAACAAAATAGTAAAATATGATCCATTACTAACCCCATTATACAAATCAGAAAACCGAGGTTCAGAGATTCAAACCTAGGTTGAAAATAAGATTAGATTCTTTTATTCAAAAAGTACTTAATGCGTACTTACTGTATCAGGCATGTCTCTAGGTTCTGGGAACATAGCAGTGAGAAAAAAAAATCCCTAACTCAAAGAATGTATACTCTAACACATATTCTCCTGAAAAATAACATACTTAATTTGTAAATTTTTATGGTTTTTATTTATTAATTTTTTAGATTTTATTGATTTATTTTTTGACAGAGGGGAAGGGGGGGAGAAGGAGAGGGAGAGAAACATCAATGTGTGGTTGCCTCTCAAGCACCCCCTACTGGGGACCTAACCCAGGCATGTGCCCAGACTGGGAATGGAACTGGTGACCCTTTGGTTTTCAGTCTAGTGCTCAATCCACTAAGCCACACCAGCCAGGGCTCAATTTGTAAATTTTTTTTGTGCCTGGTGTTATATTGAAAGTAAAATGTAAAACATCATAAATTTATGTCTCTAAAAAAATTCTAATTTTAAAAGTAGAAGAAACATACTATGTAAAGGTAAGTAGTTTCATTTACTAAGTACAAATAGCTCGGATTAAGTAAGTTTGGTTGACTCCAAAGCCTTTGCTATTTCTACTATGCCATAATGGCTCCATATCACAGTACATTTCAGAATGACAGATGCATTTAAAAAAAAAAATCAAAAGCCCAAACACTATAGCAATGTGGAAATCTGTGCAATATATTAAAGTTTCTTGACTGCACAACAGATGATAAACAAGGAACAAAAATAGAGAAAATAAAGACAAATATGGTACTGGAAAAGTTAATATTGGTTAATGAAATGGTAAATTTTCATGGAATATATTTAGTTTTGAATGGAAATAGTATCAACTTGTACAACTAAACATATTTGCTATTTTATAAATGTAAGAACAATGCTTTTCCTTTGTAAATATGCATGTAAAATATTCAAATCTCAATGTCTCGAAAAACAAACACATAACTATGCATACCTCTACAGCAGGTACAATGTCTATGCCAACAGTTAGAAATTCTTCAAACTTCATAAATGGGTTAAAGCAGCTGCCAACATCAAGTAATCTGATCTTTCCTGAGGTTTGTAGCAACCTAAAAACAGATTATTTTGTCTTAACACAGCAAAATAAAAATAAAGTATAAGAAAAATTCAAACATTTGAGAAATTCAGTCATATAGATTATTGGCTCTCTAATTTTTAGCTTTTGGATTCCTTTAACACATTTAAAAATTACTGAGGGCCTTAAAGAATTTTCATTTATGGGGGTTGTATCTATCAGTATTATTAGACTTGAAATCAAAATCGAATAGTTAAGAGGAGAAGATGGCAGCGAAGTAGGTGGGAGCTGAGCCCACTTGCTTGTGCACCCAGCTGGGACACTTAGCTGATTTTCCAGAAGACAAAGTGAACAGCCAACAGAATCTTAGCTGATAGGAAGTTTGGAGGCCAAAGTGTGCAGAGAACGCTTCAATATGGGCAGTAAGGAGATTTTATAGGTGGACAGGGAAGTCCCTGAGCCTGGTGCCAGAAACTGTGACTGTCACGGGGTCAACATCGGAGGAGAGCCAGGTCAGTGATAGCCTAGCGGCTCCCTCCCCTCCCAGGGTGGGCAAATCACCCTGGATGCCTGCCAGGAGACACTTGAATTAATAAAGTAGCCAGAAAGGAAAGAAAGGCATGTAGACACATACACAGCTGACAGTGCACTGAAGCTACGGTGTGGGGGCGTTTGCTGGCCTAGTGCAGTGCCAGAGAGTTGTAGGGGGGTGGGTTCTGTTGGCACCTGGAGCTGGGAAAAGAAGTGAACTTCGACTGGCCATGACTGAGATAGACTCTGGACTTGTCAGACAGTTGGAGTGTGTGGAATGCCAGGCAGTGGTTAGGAGTAGCAGTAATGCCCAAATAGACTTTTTCAAAATGGGAACTAAGGCACACTGGGCAGGGATCTCATGTGAGCATCTGCCCAGCCAACAGAGGGGAAGACTGTGGGCATGATTTGCTCCCACTCAGTGCACCTCATGGATTGATCAAAGGGGTGCAAAGCAAGGTGGTTTATTGGCGCCAGCCTAGCCCAACTGTGCAGAGTGGAGAATGCTGCCACACAGTGCTCTGAGGGTGTGGGCTGGAAACTGGGCACCTGTGATTACTGTAGCCCAGACTGAGGCCCTTTCCTTGCCAAACCACAAGAAAGGGAAAACAAGAGTCCAATCCCCCACTGCCTGGAGGAGCCTGGAAGATATGCAAAACCAGCTGGACAGGCTTTACAACCAGCAGAGGGGCCTACTCCCTTTCCACCAGGACTAAATCAGCAAGAACTGGAGACCTGGGAACACCAGAGACAGATCCAGAAAGAAGTCAGAAGGCAAACAACAAGAGCCAAGACGAATTTCACCTTGCTCTTAATCAGAACTTGCATTTAAAATTTTTTTATTTATTTAGGTTTTTGTTTCTTTTTTTTTCTCACTTTCATATTGCATTTTAATTTTCCTCCCTTCACTTCACTAGTATTCCAAATAACTCACTACTCTTGGCCTTTTACTTTTTATTCTTTATATTCAGATTACATATATATATATATATATATATATGTATTTATAATATTACTGTTATTCCAAATACCACACAGCACCATCCCCTGGTCTTAAGCCATTTCACCATCTTCCTGAGCTTTATTACTGTTGTAAACTTTATTTTCTCTCACACTATGCCATGTTTCTATCCCTTACCCTATTTCCCCTCCATCTAAACCCCTTGCATTAAGCGCTCTTCATTCTTAAGTCAGCTCACATTCTTTTTCCCCACTTATAAGAGTCTTATTTTTTTTCCACCTTTTATACACAGTGGCTAGTTGAATAAAAATACCATGGTTATTGCTGTACTTCTCCAACAGAACTCATATTTGTTCACTATTTGTTTGTACTTTAAATCCCATGGAATACTCTTCCACTGTCTTGTCCATTTTGCCTTCCCCCTGCTCCTGATCAGTAGAGTGAGGAATTTTATTTCATTTTCTCTTGTTTTCTCAATCTGGGCTTTACTCCTTACTCTTATTAGTTTGCTTCCTTGAGCATCTTAAAACCATTTTTTTTTTCAAGGTATGTTACAGAACAGACCGGGGACGGTAAATGAAATACTGTTACCAAAAGGACCCCCCCGCTCTGTGCTCCTGGGGTCCCCCTACCCCATACTAGGTTCATTTTGCTCACTGCCAAAGGAAAGATGTCTCTCAATGCCAGAGACTGGTGAAAAGAAAAGGAATTATTCATTTTCAAGTTATACAGGCTTGGAGTAATGACTTAATGTCTTCTTTAAAATACTAAAGTTCTTTAGAATACCCACAAATGCACACAGTCCTTCCCTCTCCCCTTTGCCCAATCCAGGGTACCATATCTCAGGAAAAGAAGTAGAAGTCTGTGATTCAGGCAGCCCCTTGGTTCTGGCACCATCCACTGTGTCACCACCACGATCTCCAGTTAATCCAAAACCATGTGGCACCTTCTCATGGCCCACCAGCAAGAATCCTTTCACCCCTTTGCCCAGGTCTAGGGCTCCCCACTCCTCCAAAGCCTTGTGGTCCTGACTTTCCTTCCTGCAGCGTCTCTCCTCCATTCTTCTGAACTGCTAAGAGGGAGCTCTGCATCGCTGCTACATCTTGCTTCCCCAGCTTCCTAAACTGCGTAGAAAAGGGAGCCCCAAAGCTACAGGGTTCTCCCCTCTCACCAAAAGCAGTGTGTTCCTCCCTTTGGCATGGCTGCTGTGCCTAGGTTTAAATCCCGTGCCAGTCTTCCTCTGCAGCCCCATTTCCAACTCCTCCTACAATCCACTACAGCTGCCAGCATTTCTGTATTCTTCTAGCTTTACTGGGCTGCCATGTTAACTGTGGGCAGGTGTGGCCCCATGGCATGGATCCAAGCATCTCCAAGCTCTCACGCAGGCACTGTGTCCAGGGGGAGTTGCCTCCCAGTTACATCTTGGGTAGAAGTCACTTCCACCCCCCTGGCTCAAAGCATGGCCACAGCTATTTAACATATCTATGAAACCAGTTAAAGGTTACAGATATGTTAAATGACCATGCCAAAGGTTAGCTGCAAAGCTGCTGCTATACAAAACAGCTCTGAAGGCTCTGCTCCAGGAGTCCCATCCCCCCAGTTCAGACTTCTGGGGGTGAGGACATCCTATATATATATTTTCTAGTATTTTCTGGACACCTTGAGTTCTGGACCCCATTTACAAATCCCTATTTGGGGTCCCCCTCTTGGCTGCACCCTGTTACAGGTAGACATTTCATACACTTTTCACTTTTCTACAATATTCTATTCCTGTTCCACCTTTATTAAACTTCATTCAGCTGCTGTTGCTATCAACTCTGCTGTGATTTTTCTGCAATTTTGCTCCCACTGGTCCAATACTGATAGGGGACTCTAGAGTCAGAAAATTTTAGTTTAAGGTAAAAAGTTATAAACCTGGCAAGTAATGTTTATGTTTAAGCCTTTGTTTTAGAAAACCACAGATAAGGCCCACCCTGGCTCCTGGGAAAACAGCCGACCACCTGGGGCACTGCTAAAGATTACTGCCTCGGGACAAGTGGAGGCATCCAGGCCTTTGTGTTCCAGGGAGAGACGGACTAACATCCGTCCCTGGAAACAGCTAACTGCCCAGGACAGGAATATTGCCGCGCCACACACCTAATCCCCTGGACTTTAAAGCCCTTACCAACCTTGCTTATCCCCCGGTATAAAAACGTTGGCCTGGACAAAGAAAGGGGAAGATGGTCTTTTAGGGTATAAACCCGCCCTCTTATCTCTGGCCATCTGAATAAAGAACCTATAAAGATTCAATCACTGTCATTGCTTATTGGGTTTGGTAGTGACAGGCAACCCGAATGCCGGTCTGTTTTTTGGTTACAATACCTTTTCAATTTTACTTCAAACCTCATAGTATACTCTTCCCTTTTCTTATCCCTTTGTTCCCATCATCCCTTCGTGTGTTACTTACATTTTAAATTTTGTTCCCTCTCTACTCTTATCAATTATCCCTCTTACCACTAACATTTTGCCCTCTTTCTGTCACTGCATATACCCTTTGTAGTATCTTATAACATCCATAATCTCCCTTCACCTTTATTAATCTTTGCTCAATTGCAGTTGAGATTGCTGATGTGGTAGGGGTTTTCTTTTTGCAGGTGTAGGTTTGGTTGTCTGGTAATACTGTTTTGTTAACAAATACCTGTACAACAGCATACTAGACAAGGTGGGAGTTGTGACTACCAGTAAACCCCCTGGAGGGGAGAAGCCACCAACAAAGAAGATGACAGACCTAGGCAGGCCTAGGAGGAATGGAAAATCACTAGGCAGGAAACTGTACCTTGGGAAACTGCCTCCTGACCCTACCCAGGACAAACAGATACCCAGCTAAGATTGGGGTCTGGGGTCGGCCTATCCGGCATAACAGGATGCAGCTTTAACTTGGGCCTGACAAGATGTATCAAGAACAATGGTCAGCAGAAATAGTACCCAGCCACCAGCTCTAGCCAATCAGACCCTGACACCCCAATCAATTACTCTTCACGGGTTTTTGCGCTTAAAAACCCTGCCCTAAGAACAACAGAACGAGTCCTAACCTCCCTTGGTTGGCCCCACTCTCCCCCACGAGTCTTAACCTCCCTAGGTTGGCTCCAATTTTCATCTTATTCCCGCTAATAAACCCTGTTCCTTGGCTCGCTGTGTCTGTCTGGTTTCTTGAGCGACTCCGACCTAACAGAAGCCACCAACAAGTAAATACCATGTACAACAAGACAGCCAATATAAATGGAAGGTGCAACTCTAGAGCCTCCAGACATGGAGATCTAAGAGACCACATTACTGAGCACCACAGAACTCCTAAGTTCACCCTAAGTGTCCACCCCAAGAAGAAAGCTGGCAAAAGTAGGGGATCCTGAGATGCAGAAACATACAAAAACAGTTACCTAAAACGAGGAGACAAAGAAAGAACCCCCAATCGAGAGGAATGGAAGAATCCCCAGTAAAAGAGCTAAATGCAATGGAGGCAAACAAACTATCACACACAGAGTTAAAAAATGGTTATGAATATGCTTAACTAACTCAGGACAGATACAAGGAATTGAGTGGGAACCACAACAGCATGAAAAAGGAAAGAGAAATCATAAACAAGAACCAGGAAGAAATGAAGAATACAATATATGAAATAATACACTATGGAGGAAGGAAGATGGAGAATGGTGAATGTAAGTCACACTGACCTCCTCCCAGGGCCAATCTGGAATCACAACTCAATTGTGGAGAAACCACCTGGAACAAACAACTGAGCAATAGCCAGAGAGAAGTATATAACTTCGTACATATAGAACCAACTTCGGCACAATGAGTCTCTGGTAAGGAGTGTGGTGGAGACTATATAGGGCTGGCTGGGCACCCACAGGCAGCAGCACCAGCAAGATAATTAAGCTGCTATTGGATCCCTCGAAGATGATTTGGGATCTAAACCCTAAGCTAGGATTCTCAGCCTAGAACACCAGAACCCCAAAAGGACACAGATAACAACCACTGGAAAAAGCAGCTGGGTTGCTCTCTGCCAGAGACAGATGGTTGGAGACACAAGAGCTGTTTAAAGGGCCAGCACATAAATTTTCATCTGCAGCCACTTACCTGGGGCTCAGACAAAGGCAGGGGCGCAGTAGGCTGGAGATGCATGAGGAGAGTATGGGGAAGGAAGCCTTGGGGAGAGAGCTGAGAGTAGCTGCAGGGATCCCAGTGCTGAAATATCCCCCAGACAGCAGCAGCCTTTGTGCTCAAGCAGACCACTCCCCTTTGAGTGGCAGTATCCTGAGGGGAAATAATAGCCCCAATGACAGGAGGGTCTCTGCCCTGGCCCTTTACTGTGCTGAGTCCGAGTGACCAGATAAACAACTGAAGGAGACAGCCAGAGACAGTATATCACTGGCAAAAGTGGGGCAGAGTGGACTAGAGAGACTTGAAAAGAGACAGGACGGAGGCTTTGGGGAGAGAATTGAGAAAGTTGCCACTGGAATCCTGTGCTGAGCCAATCCCCATACACAGAAATCATCCTGCTCAGGCACAGCACTTCCCTCCAAGCAACAACTACCTGAGGGTAAACAATAGCCCTCGCCCCAGGAGGGATTCGGCTCTGCCCTTCAGTGCTTAAACCTGACTGCTGAGTGCAGAGAGACCATATTAACAATTGAAGGAGACAGCCAGTGACAGCAGATCACTGGAAGTATCAAACATGCTGCCTAAGGTCAGACGAGGTCAATGTCTGACATCACCAGAGGCAGATCCAGAAAGAAAAAAAACTGGTAAATACAAGAGGCTATCAATATGAAAGCCACTGTGGTCTTCATGATTTGTGATATTTTCTTTCCTGCATAGCTTTATAACAGTCATTTCTTGTCCAGTGAATTTGTATATGATAAGTCTCTTAGATTTGATACAATAGTGTATTTCAATTCACATATTTTGCCCCTCCCTTCTCTTAGCCTATCTTATCTTCCTCTTCCCTTGCAAAACTCTCATTTCAAATTTGGTTTTCTCTCTAGCTACAACTTGTTTCCATTCCACACTCTTACTATTTACCCCCGTCCAGACACTCAAAACAATTCTCTTGTAAAGGGTCATTTCACATCCTTCTGCCCAGCTATTAAAATACCCATGTTCTCTCTACACCTCTGCTAGTGATAGTTGTGGGTAGGGTACTTGTTGTTGCATTGTTTTTCAAGTTTATCTCTAGCTTCACTAATTCTGTATTTCAAATAACAAATTTTACTGGACCTTTCTATTCTTTTTTTTGACTCAAATTTTAATTACGCCATCTTAGCCTGCTTCTTTTTTGGGGGGGTATCTCTGCCCTTTTATTTTTCTTTCCTTTTTAAAAATTATTTAATTGTTATTCAATTACAGTTGTGTGCATATACCTATTTTTACTCCATTTATGCTTCTGCCCCCTTTGTCGAATATTAATTGACCATAGAGACTGGGGTTTATTTCTGGGCCCTCTGTTCTGTTCCACTGGTCTATGTGTCTGTTCTTACACCAGTACCAGACTGTTTGATTACAGTGGCCTTGTAATACAGGTTAATATCAGGTATTGTGATCCCTGCTACTTTGTACTTCTTTCTCAAAATTGCTGCAGCTACTCAGAGTAGTTTATAGTTCCATATAAATTTTTGAAATGTTTGTTCTGTATCTGTGAAATGTCACTGGTACTTTCATATGGAATGCATTGAATCTATAAATTGCTTTTGGTAGTATGGATATTATGATGATGTAAATTATTCCAGTCCATGAACATGGTACAAGCTTCCATTTGTTTGTGTCTTCCTTAAATTCTTTCTTCAGTGTTGCGCAGTTTTCTGAGTACAGGTCTTTTACCTCCTTGGACAGGTTTATTCCTAGGTACTTTATTTTTCCTATTGCTATAGCAAATGGGATTTTTTCCCTGATTTCTCTGATATTTCATTGCTCGTGTACAAAAATGCCTTTGATTTTTAATATTGACTTTGTATCCTATTGTTTTACCAAATTCATTTATTAGGTCGAGTAGTTTTTTGGTGGAGTCTATAGAATTTTTATGCACACTATCACTTTATCTGCAAACAATGACAGTTTTGCTTCCTCCTTTCCAATTTGGATGCTTTATATTTCTTTTTCTTGTCTGGTTGCTGTGGATAGGACTTCCAATACAATGTTGAATAGAAGTCGTGAAAGCGGGCATCCTTATCTTGTTCCTGATCTTAGTGGGAAAGCTCTAAGTTTTAGCCCATTGAGTACTATGTTGGCTGTAGGTCTCTCATATATGGCCTTCATTATGTTGAAGAACACGCTCTACTCAAAGAGAGAAAACACTCCACTTTGCTGAGTGTTTTTATCATAAATGGGTGCTGTACCATATCAAATGCTTTCTCCACATCTATTACTATGATGTGATTTTTGTCTTTTGTTTATGTGATGTATTACGTTTATTGATTTGCTTATATTGTACCATCCTTGCATTCCTGGGATGAATCCCACTTGACCACGGTGTATGATCTTCTTAATGTATTGCTGGATGTGGTTTGCCAATATTTTCTTGATGATTTTAGCATCTATGGTCATTAGTGATATTGGCTTGAAGTATTCTTTGTTATGTCTTTATCTGGTTTTGGGATTAGGATGATGCTGGCTTCATAAAAAGAGTTTGGGAGTCTTCCATCATTTTGGATTTTTTGGTATAGTCTGTGAAGGACAGGGGTTGTTAGCTCTTCCTTAAATGCATCCTGTCCAGGGCTTTTCTGTGTTGGGAGATTGTTGACTATTGCTTCAATTTAGTCAGCTGTTATTGGTCTGTTCAGGCTTTCTGCTTCTTCTTCATTAAGGTTTTTTTTTTTTTTTAATTTTATTTATTTATTTTTAGAGAGAGGGGAAGGCAGGGAGAAAGAGAGGGAGAGAAACAGCAATGTACGGTTGCCTCTCACATGGCTCTCACCGGGGACCTGGCCCGCAACCCAGGCATGTGCCCTGACTCGGATTCGAACCAGGACCCTTTGGTTCCCAGCTCTCGCTCAATCCACCGAGCCACACCAGCCGGGGCTTCTTCATTAAGTTTTGGAAGATTATATTTTTCTAGAAATTTGTCCATTTCACCTAGGTTTCCAAATTTCTTGGCATATAGTTATTTGTAGTAATTTCTTACAATCCTTTGTATTTCTGTGGTATCAGTTGTAATCTTTCCTCTTTCATTTCTAATTATGTTTATTTGGGTCCTCTCTTTTTCTTAACAACTCTGCTTAAAGGCTCGTTGATTTAGTTTATCTTTTTGAAGAACCAGCTCTTGGATTTATTAATCCTTAGAATTGTGCTTTCAGTTATGTCATTGAATCGTGCCATGATCTTGGTTATTTCCTTCTTCTACTTGCCCTGGGCTGTCTTTGTTGTTGTTCTTCATGTTCTTGTAGGTGTAAGGTTAGGTTGTTTATTTGAAATATTTCTTTTGTAGGTAGGCCTGTATCGCTATGAAGTTCCTTCTCAGGACTATGTTCCTTCTCATAGCCTTCACTATGTCCCATAGTTTTTGGACTGTTGTAAATTCATTTTTATTTCTTTCCAGAAACTTTCTGATTTCTTCGATCATCTCATTCTTAAACCATTGCTTAATAACATGTTATTCAGGTCTACGAATTTGACTGTTTTGAGTTTTTTCCTTGAGGTTGTTTTCTAGCTTCAGTCCCTTGTGGTCAGAGAAAATGCTTGATATGATTTCGGTTTTCTTGAATTTGTTGAGGCTTGTTTTGTGTCCTATCATGTGGTCTATCTTTGAAAATGTTCCATGTGCATTTGAAAAGAATGTATATTTTGGTTCTTTGGGATAAACCACTCTATATATATCATTTAATTCCATTTGATCTAGGACATTGTTCAATGATACAATATCTTTGTTGACATTTTGTTTGGAAGATCTACGCATTTTTGACAGGGGGGTGTTAAAATCCCCTACTATAATTGTGTTGCTGTCTATACCTTTCTTGAAGTCCTACAAGATTTTCTTTATGTGCTTGGGTGCTCCTATATAGGGTGCATATATATTTACAATGTTTATGTCTTCTTGATGAATTCTTCCCTTGAGTATTTTGAATGTCCTTCTGGGTATCTTTTTATGGCCCTTTTTTTTGAAGTCTATTTTGTCTGATAAGAATATTGGTACCCCGGCTTTTTCTCTGTCCATTTGCTTGGAATGTGTGTTCCTAGCCCTTCACTTTCAGTCTGTATATGTCTCTTGCTCGGCTGTGGGTCTCTTGTAGGCAGCATATGTGTGACTCATGATTTCTTATCCATTCAGCCATTCTATGTCTTTTGATTGCAGCGTTTAATCCATCTGCGTTTAAGGGTCTTATTGATGGGTACTTATTCATTGCCATTTTTCATATCTGTGTTCCTCTCCCTCTATAT